>JAWZSL010000013.1:11525000-11680000 GCA_034769285.1 Lutjanus argentimaculatus | reverse complement strand
TCTGCTGACCTACATTTTTTCTTCTTGCAGTTGATCTGTGCTGCAGACTGTCGTCCGGCTCAGTTCGTCACTCCAGAATCTTTCGGGCCTCTTCTCTTTTTCAGCAGCTGTCACAGGTAGGCTCTTTTTAATACTATGAAACACAGGTGTTGTTTTTTGTTCTGTCATTTATCACTAATGAAAGTGAATTAAGTGCTTCATGATAAAAAGAATACCAAAATAATCAAACATTCTTTTGTGCTTGTTCAGCAAGGTCATCAGTTGTGGTTCATTACTATTTAATTTAACTTAATTTTTTGATCATAGTTGATGATCTAGGATAATTAATTTACATTGAATATTAATTTAATATTTATTTTTATATATTAAAATGTTTTATATACATCTGTCTGTATCTATTGTCATTGTAACAAATGTCACCAGCCATAATTATCAAGGAGACATAATATAAATACATAATAGACTCTAAATAATCACATATTGCATATAATCTGCATATGAATCTCATTTTAAAATGACAATGTATTCTGTAATTAATCAAATATTTATTTAAAACATTTCAAGAGAAAGTTTTGTAATGTATCAGTTTTTGTTTCATTCAATATTTATTTCAGTCATGAATAAATTTCCACTGGCACGAGTTACTCTGTAACTGACCCAGAATTTAACTGACCAAGAACAAAGTTCTGTCCTCTGGGGGTCATGTTTGGAGGATGTACAAAAGGTTTTGTTTGCTGTCCTGACAGTGGAGGTACTCTGAGAGTAGAGCCTGCTGACTTTTACCAAATCATTACATCATTCTAACTGCTTTGTATCATTGGGTTTATGTCCATTATTTCTGTCATGTTAATACATATTGTTGGTTAGTCTTTCTCACAAATAAAGCATTTTTAAAAAGTCACACATCATTGTCCTCATAACAGCAATTGTACTTTTATTAAAGAATATAGATATATATTGGTTGTTGCTGCTTTTTACAGTGCTGCCATTTTTGTTAGGTGAATATTCACCTGTGTCAAGTGAGTCAGTATGCAGGTAAACAAAACATTGAAACTAACTGAGACATTTGAAAACTTATTGTACTGAAATAAAATCGGTATAAATTGTGACTTACAACATGCAAGGTGCCTTCTGAAAGAGTAAAATGTGTGGATTATTTACAGATTATCATGTAATTATGATTATACAAACTGCTACTATGTTATATTAATAACATGTTGTCTTTGATAATTGTGACTAATGTTAGTTACAACAAGAATAGGTACAGATAAATGTAAAGTGCATACAAATAGTATTAAATAATTTAATGAAAAATTAAATTAGCTGTTACTCAATGAAATAAATTATTTTAAATTGAATATAAGGAATAAAAATGTGTGGATACAAAACATGTGAAGCTCCTGTGTGAGCTACATATTTGATTTTTGACTTTCATTGAAGAAGGCAGGTAAGTGTGACCCTGCACCACTACATGACAATATTCTGCAATAGTCATAGCCCCACCTACTGGCAACAGGAAATGACATGGTTTAGACTTTGACATCCTGCTCCAAGCAGGTTGACCATATCAATTCACTTCTGGTCAGAAAAGCCTTAAGGCTTTGGTAATGCTATGTTGTGAAGATCTTGACGTATCATCATACAGCATTGCCATGGTGACACTGCAAAGGTCAGTTTTTCGCCAAAACACAGGAAGTTGCATTAACTTTTGTTTACTTGGTTGAATCTGCCTCAAACTTTACATGTGCAATAGTAGTCCAGGCTTAAACATATGATATGAACACATCTACATGACAATATTCTGCAATTGAAGGACCAGGATTGGGAAACACTGCCTTAAGCAATGGTTAAATTTTGATAGCAAGAGCTGTATATTCTGTGAAGAAGAAACAGAAACTACTAATCTTATTGTTCTCTTGTCTGTCTACTTTCTGGTGTGATGCATATGATTGGCAAGAATCAAAAATCTCTTCTGTCTCATATTTGGAATCACAGTGGAGGATAAGAAAACTGAATAGTTTATTTATTTTTATTTATTTATTTTAGGTAAATTAGCTATTTTTTTTAATTTGTATTGAGATACAACCCTTATTGTTGGTTTATGAAATAAGTAGCACTGTCTGCAAATCACTGAGGTATATGAAAAAGAAAACAAGTGAAAAAAACCTGAACATTATTTATGCCTTAGAACTACAAGAGACTCCTGACAAATAAACTTTTTTCTGTCTGTTTTCTAGAGAGCCTGTAAGTGACGATGTATCACTTGCATTACCTGTAATGCAATGTGACATGTATTAAGATAACAGGATAACACCGCTGACGACCACCGGGTGGGGTTGTTTACCTATCACAAAGGCAGCCAGGAACACCCACAGCTCAGTTTTTCCACACACGCCTCTCTGTAGCTGTACTGAAAAAATGTGGGCTTAATTAACTCATTTATGTCAAGTTTTACCCGAGGACAAAACTGAAAGTGACTTTAGTTAAGTGTGACTGTAATGTTAGTACAATTAGTGCACTTAATCATCTGTGGTCCAGCGCTAATGGCCGCACAGCTGCAGGGGCTTAAAGGCTTACACCTCCTAAGACAATAATGGTCACCTGGAGAACAAACAAGGTGGCACTAATACTCCGGATGTGTCCGATAATAAAGCGTCAGCGAGGCGGACCAGTGAGCGTCTCCTGTCCGAGCTCATCCGGCACAACAACATGGACACAACAGGTAATACTCTCACACTTTGTTCCCTTTAGTTTAAACGCGATGTCACGATGTTACATTCATGTTCAAGGTATGAAAAGGAATAACTTTAATAACTTCAGACTTTGTTTCTGAAACAAGATGCGGTTAAGTTTACCGACACCGCTCGGAACAATGGCAACAAGTGGTCCAGAGGTTATTTTTGTTAATGTGAACGAATAGATGATAATTAACCGTCAAAACTAAGCCATCGGTTTATGAATGTCATGTCTTAGTCGCTGTCCATGGTGCTGATTGATAGAAACACACGTGTACTGCAGTGACAACAGGACATTACTTTTATTCTACTTTATTGTTTTCTCCTTTTTGAATTCTTTATTTTAAGGTTTTGTATTATGTAAGAACAGTACAACTTATTCCCACTAAAAACCCAATAATACATTACACAGTCAAGCTGCAATTAGTAGTCGATTAATTGATTAGTCAGTTGAAAGAAAATTAATGAAACTATTTTGATATTCGGTTAATAGTTTCAGTCATTTTTCAAGCAGAAATGCCGTGTGCTGGTTAAAGCTTCTTTTATGATTTTATGGTTTTCTTTGTTATTTATGATAGTAAATGAAGATTTTGGGGGTTTTGTACTGTTGGTTGGACATAAGAAGCAATTAGAAGACGTCACTTTGGGCTCACAATGTTTGTTTTGTTTTGTTTTTTTGTTTTGTTTTTTTCATTTTATAGACTAAATGATTAGCGTGAAAAAAAAGGCAGATTATTTGATAATGAAAATAATCATTAGTTGCAGCCTTAATACACAGTCAATAGAACACAAGCAGGTAAAAGAACATTAACAATAAAAGCAAAATATATAATAACACATACAGTTAAATTTAAATATCTCAAATAGAGTACATGGGTGTTAGTATTGACTTACAATGGAGCCAGTTCAAAGGTGTCAGTGAGTACACACTTCATAGATGTAAAGTTTCCATGTATTCAATACATTTTTATACATTATTTACTAAATTTTATTTTTTATTATCATTGTTGTTTTCTATTCAAGGTCCCAGGTTATAAGTCACTAGTGTGTCAAAATGAGTGAGTTTTATTATCCCATCTGGAACTTTTGAGTCCACGATACTCATCGTAGAATATTCTTCTCTCAGCAGATATCCATTTAATTAAACATGACCTGAGGGGAATCACCATGCACCGCTGACTTCTCTGCAGACAGGCCAGCAGCCTCTCAGCTGAAGCAGGGGGAAACAGGCACCATGGGCTGTATGCAGGTGGATTCAAAGACTGCAAAGAGATCTAGTGGATTATACCATCTTCTTTAATCTATAAAGTCCACAGTTCAATCATGGAGCACGACTTTTTAAGATAAATATTTACAGTAGATTGCTTATTCAGCTGTGTTAATTTCCTGTGTCACATTTTATCTTTTGGATCATCTTTTATGAAGCTTTATTTATGGTCGGACACTGGTTTCCATGAAGATTGGGGATGTTACCTACAGCTTTGTAAGTTGTGTGCTCCAGTTGAGACCAACTCCAGTGTTTTATCATCCGCTTTGGATCAGCAAAAAAGTCCAGCTCCCCACCACACTTGTTGTCCCCCACCTCGTTTGTTAAAATCCCAGGCTGCACCTAATCCTGATATCCTCCTGTCTGGATGACTGAGGGAAGATCTACCGAACACGTAGCATGGCTCGATCCTCTCACCCCTCTGGCTGGGGGGAGATGACGAACGGAGGCGGGCACCCCCACTTCAACAATGGAGGCCACACGGGGGGTTCCCACAGCACCACGCGCTACATGCTGAAAAAACAGCACCACCACAGACGCAGGTCCTCCTCACCCATGGGCAGGGTCATTCTCATCAACGCACCTGTTGATGGTGAGTTCAGGACATGCTACTGTCCTCTGTTGCCATGGTAACACACACAGTGCCACTGGCAGCAGTGGGAAGACTCTCTTGGTCAATCATTAGTCCAAGTTTAGAAAGAAAAGGCAATATCAGCAAGGATTTGGATAGTCAGTTACTCAGCACACATTTTTTTTAGTAAAAATACAAAAAAGTGCAGTGGTTCTGGTTCCTAAAATGTAAATGTTTACTTTTATTTACCTTTGTGGTTGGTACAAGCGAGTGTGTTTTGTGATTTTTGTCTGTTTGCAGGTGGGGATGACAGTGAAGACATTCACACAGTGACAGTAGATAAGAGTCCAGATGGGCGTCTGGGTTTCAGTGTCCGTGGGGGCTCTGAACATGGACTTGGGATATTTGTCAGCAAAGTGGAGGACGACAGCTCTGCAGGTTAGGAGGAAGTGTGTGTCTGTGTGTTTCTCAAGCGCATTCTTCAGTGTGCTTACATTTGGGCTTACATGTAGTCCTCTGTTTCCTTGCGACATTTACTTTTGTGTATCATGCTGAGTTCCACCTGTGTCTGCAGCGCAGGCTGGCCTGAGTGTGGGTGATAAGCTGGTGGAGGTGAATGGGGTCAGCCTGGAGAGCATCACCATGAGCAGCGCTGTGAAGGTCCTGACAGGCAACAACAGGCTGAGGATGGTGGTGAGACGGGTGGGCAAGATCCCTGGCATCCGCTACTCCAAGGAGAAGACCACATGGTGAGCCCCAACAGCTCGGAGGTGCTGCCTAGTATAGGTTGTGTCATCTAATCTATAATTAAATATTTACACAACAACAACTTTACCAAACAGTACCTGTATATCATGACTGTATATACAGGCTACAACCTTGTTATTACCACCACTGACCTTTGCATAGCTCTTGTTTTGTTAAGGCTTGTCATTTGACTGTAGCTCACACTGGCTATCTTTCTTTTGCGATATACTGTATCTTGGTTTCATGTGGCACCAGTGGATGGATTACTGCTGTGACCTTTATGGCTATTTGATTAGCCGATACTGACAGGCCTGAGTCCAGCGGAAATAGAAAGCAGTGTATGTGAATGTTTTCTTGTGTGCATTTTTGTCCTCTTGCACTTGTGTGTGTGTGTGTGTGTGTGTAGGGTGGATCTGATTACCGGCGGATGGTGGTGGAGGAAAGCGGTCGCACACCATCAGAGGCCAGTTCAGACAGCGCTCTCCGCAGGATCGTGCATCTCTTCACCACCTCAGATGACTATTGCCTGGGCTTCAACATCAGAGGAGGCAAAGAGTTTGGACTGGGGATTTACGTTTCTAAGTATGAACCAAGTATGGTTTGAAATGCTCCCTGTTAATGTCTTTTGTTTTTTACACCTCAAGAGGCCATCAGCATGAGATAAATACAGTTATTAGGTGTGGTGCAGTGTGTGAATTTGTTGTGGATCTCAAGTTCAACCCACCCTGTTGTGAGGTGTCCTTGTGCAAGAAAGAGGAAAAGGAGGAAATGAAAATAGAATCTTCCCACAGGAATGTAAGATCACATCATTATCCTATTTGCAGTTTTGGTATTTTTTTTACGTTAGATCAAAGCAACCAGGCTTCAACTAGAAGGCTGTGGCAGTTGAACTGTGTTGAGTTCAGTGCCATTACAACAAAAGTTCTTAAGAAACAACTTTAATGAGATTGTACTGTGAATAAAACAAACGTAATAACATTTAACATAACATATGCATCCAATACTGGGTGAAACATTTATTAAATCTAAAATAAACATATCAAAATTAAATGGAGAGTAGAAAGTGCAATAAAAGTGGAACTTGATATAAGAAGTCAGTTATGACCTTTTACAGTTTATACAAGGGGATACAGCTATTATATTTTATTATCTGTGGTCCATTACAATACTAGGCAACATTTAATACACTTGTCAGCTACTGCATCTCACTGCATCCCCTAACAAGCGTCTTTCAGGTTAGGAATAACAACTTATACAACACTACTTGATGCATGGCAACAAATGGCACCTGGTGAGTGTCGCAGGAATCACATGCTGTCATCAAGACTAGTCCTGTTAGCTGAAGTAAGCGATTTTGTTGGACAACTCTGCAGTTTAATGTCAAAGTGAGTTGGAAAAGCCACCATCATCATTAGACAAATCCCAAATCGGATAGCAAGATGTTCATGGGTTTCCTGTACAGTCCTCAATCATATGCTGTCTCCTAAATTGGCACGTAGTCATCAAAACTTCGAGAACCCCTGTTGTTATATAAAGTTTGCCTCCTCATTCAGGAAATGTACTTCTTTTGAACTGCTCAGATTTAACAGATGGCTTCATCTCCTGCATGTCATTATGTATTTTCTCTTCAGGCTGGACCCCGGTGGGCTTGCAGAACAGCATGGCATCAAAATGGGCGATCAAATCCTTGCAGCCAATGGGGTCAGCTTTGATGACATCACCCACAGTAATGCAGTCGAGGTCCTGAAGAGCCACACCCATGTCATGCTTACCATCAGGGTGAGAGACAATAATAACAGATAAACTTGAGATCAAATATAAAGGGAAAATTTAGCACTTTTCATGTGGATGTTCAGTTAGCGTTGTTGGCAAATGTAGTGAATTGAAATTTTCTGTCCTCACTGCACGCTGTACTGACCAAGAAAGCTGAGTTCTTCTGGTTCCAGTGATGTCATTGGATGCGGGAAGAACTACAGGCTATTTCAACTTGGTTTTTTAGTGTGCTAAATTAGTATTTTTGTTACCTAACACTATGTTTTGGCCAACAAAAAAATAGCTATAGGCTAGAGTGGTAATACATGGCAACATGTGCATGGGTGTCATGCATCCTGGTACATGCAGGCACTGCTGGCATGGCTCCGAGAGGAGGAGAACTCCTTTTGACCGCTTTCCTGGTTAATATAGCATGCACTGAGAAATTTATCACTTCAATCAAATACTTAAACCATCAATACTGACTGGATATCCAAATGAAAAGTGCAGAATTTTCTCTTTAAAGCTGCACTAATCAACCGGTTTTCATATAAATAATTGCTCCATGTCTGCTGCATGTGTAAATTATCATCATGTTTAAGACATCAGCTTTATAAGGTGAGAAAATGTCAGTGTTGTTTACAGCTTGTTGCCTTCAAGTGTCCCAAAAATAAGTTAATACAGTCTGATTTTAGTCTTTTACACGTCTCTGGTGCAGTGTTGTATGGCAGTGTTAAGGATTTGCTCAGGTTTAAACATAACAATTGATTGGGTGCTTCAAGTGCTGTGACACTATAATAAATGTTACAGCGTGTTAAACAACACCAGCTCTTCTCAGGAGGGGAGCACAGCAGAGCAGACAGCTGGCTCACAGCCCTCGCAGTCCTCGTGTGTGTGTCTGTGTACGCATGCATGTGTGCAAGGCCGTGCCACTTAACCTGTGTCATTTTTAGATAAAGGAATTGTGTGTATGTTTGTGTGTATGAATGGGCACATGTGTGTTGGGTAGTGTGCTTGAGAGTGTGTGTGTGTGTGTGTGTGTGTGTGTGCGCTCTCTTAGCTCGCTAACATTGCTGCATGCTCATTTTACTCCTCTGATCTCAGGTTCCACGTGTGAAAAACAGCCAGGGACGACGTTCATTATTCAAAGGCAGTCAGGGATCAGGTTATAATCAACAGAAAGCCTAAATTTATGTCTTCCTTCTGTGCTCTATTAGGCACAATTGTGAGTCACAGATAGTGGAACATGGGTTAATTTTAGCTACTGAGCTCTCTCACACCTTGGCATCCAAGGTGGAAAATATAATTGTAACTTTGAATGTCTTCTCTTTGACCTTAAGTTGCAAATTCTTAGACTGATTCATTAAACAAAATGGCTCATTCATTTAAAAACATTGCAGAGCTGTAGTTTCTGTAACTTTTTTAAACCACTGCAAACCTTCATAGTGATCCCTAACCCTAACCCCCCCCCCCCCACACACACACACACCACACACACTCTGACCCACAAGTGTGACGCAAGAGTACAGAGACAGCTTCACCTGTGTAACTTAGTCCATTTTAATGTCTGTTTCAACAGTAGTACAACTGAACACCGAACACAAACATGGCACATCACTTGTTCATCTCAGTTGTAACCACCACTTATATTATAGGCAAGGTGCACCATATTATGTAGTTCCTAATCTAAATCAAGGAGCAGAATACAATATACACACACATATGCTTTCTCAATAATAAACCTGAGAAAGATAAGGTATACTGCAAAATAAATCTTCACAAAAATATGCTAACAAAGCAAATAACATTGATGTAACATACACGGCATATGGTATATTAACTATCATGAATATTATGTGAAATAATAAAGGCCTAAAAGAACTTAACCTTTTAGACTATGTTGCTGTGCAGAACTTAGAGATATCTTAGAGAGTGCAACTTGTCGGTCTGACTTTGACACTGACAAATGATTGCTTGTCTTGTTTTATGGATGGAAGTGTCAGTCTGTCAGTCACTCTGCCACTTTGGTGGATGGATTGGCATTAAATTTTGTATCTACGTTAATGGTGCTTGCAGAATGAAATCTAATGACTTTGATGATCCCCTGGCATTAACTCCAGCTCCACATTTATGGTTTTGATTTAAATGTCTGAACAATTTACAGACCCAGACAGAAATTGTACATTGTAAATGCACAACATATGTTGCCTTGTAATGTTTCCAGAACATTCCCAGACAGTCACGATGTGGAGTTCTTTAAAGGGCAGGGGGACGTAATTTTGCTGGACTTTCAGGGAACATTCAGGATATTCTGGTGTTATTCCAGTGTTATAGGTTCTTCCCACTAGGTGGTTTGCAGAACCACCTAGTGGGAAGAACATTACAGAAATCTTTAGGGGACCAACCAAAAATGTTCTTTATATGGTCCTCTTTAAGTCCTTCCTAGATGTTCCTAGAACTTTTACGTGACATTACAGGAACTTTTGCGGAACCTTTAGGGGACCTAATAATATTACGTTGAACTTTGCTCCTTGCATTTGGCCCATCTTAAGAGTTAGGAGCAGTGGGCAGCTACTGCACAGCACACAGGGACCAACTCCAATTCTCCAGTGCTCTAGTTCTTCCAGTTTGTGGTCAAGGGCACTTTCAGGAGAAATCAATGTAACATCCATGTTATTGACGACAAGGTAAACCAGAAAAACTGAAAGCGAACTCACGGAAAGGTTGTTGTGGTAGACAGGCAAATAAAATATACAACGTTCTGTTTGTACTGCTGGGATTGATATCCTCAAACTTTGCTAGAAGCAGCTTTATCTGCATTCTTTTATAAGAATGATTTCTGACTGAATTTTGGATTTTCCCTGCAGAAATGTTCATTTCCATCATGTCTTTCTTCATCGATACTTTGGTTCTTTAATATTATTGTTATATTACTGTAATGTAATGAAACAGGAAATAGGCAGACGTAACACATTATATGTTCTCAGGTTCAGGATATTTGACACCTTTAGAGAACTTTTAGGGAATGTTACACAAAGTCCATGTTCACATGTACATGTAAACATGTTCCTCTCAGTCAAGGGAACATAGAGATTCTGCTTCATAAGTGTAGATGTGTGCAATCTGTCATTTTTCATATTCTTTCTGAATATTTCATGTTTTTGCACCTCAACAGGAAGCTGGGAGATACCCTGCGTACAAGGAGATGGTGGCAGAATACGGCTGGCTCGACAAGCGTATGTTGTCCACAAGTGCTGATCACAAAATGTGATTTTACAAGATATAGTTAGTGTTTAAGATGAGTTTTAAATTAGGTGATGACTATGTATATATATGTCTACAGACAACCAGCTAATCCTGCTGATCATGACCTCTGCTGAACTCACCAGATTAAAAAAACTCATTACCATCTCGTGGCGAAGAATTTGATTTTATTATTTGGGTCCCAAAAAGTTTAATTTGTATTTGCAATATTAATAATTAACATTACTTAAAAAGAGTCTGTCTATTGATACAACATTGCCATGCAAAATATTGTGATATCATGCTGTATCGATATTTTTCCCCCACCCCTACTAAATATTGTAGAACAGAATAATGAAAATGTGATCAAGTTATTTGGAATTTTTCATTCTCATTTCTGTTTGCAATGCCAAATGTTGGATCAACTTTGAAATCTTATTTAAAAAAACTAGAACGCAAGTCCACATGCCACATGTGGCTGCTTATACTAAAGTCCTGTCATTCAGTTTCTTCACAGGACTCAAATTCCTTGTATTTTTTTCAGTTTGATATGAACACAACCAAGGATTAATTCCGTGTACTCAAAGGCAGCTCAGTCGTCTGGAACAGCATGACCTAACATTTGGGTCAAGATGCAGAGTCGTTTTTGAGTTCCTTTAGAAAAAGAAAAGAAAACGGAACAACTCCCGGGTCATGGTCGGCCTCTCAGAAGTTTAGAGGATTAACATGAGACAGGAGGGCAGACAGGTTGTGATCCAAACTAAACAGACTGTGTAAAATAAGGAAATGAAGCGCAAATCTTATTCACTGTGTAAACCAAAAGCTTGCGTGTGTGCTCAAATACAGCAGTTTCATGAGGTATTACACTTGCACAATGATATTTTAAACACACACTAATGCCCATGCTTTATTCTAATTATGGATTATCTTCTACAGTGGCCAATGGGATCCCTGCACCATCCTCCCAGGGCTCAGACTCAAACTCCTCTGCCTCCTCGTTGTCCTCCAGCACCCCCCTCAGCTCCCTCAGTGGTCTCTCCCAGGTCCTTTTCCCTCCTATCTTTGGCTCAGAGATGGTAGACGTCGCCATCTCCACAGAGGACCGCTCCCGACGTCCAAGCAGCGCCGAGCGAACTGCTGACACCGCCATACAGACCGACCCCCACCCTCCAAACTACCTGGACCAGCCCTCGCCTAATGGGTCGTACCCCGACAGGCTGGGTGCCACAGAAACCAGCCGGACCGTAGGTGCCACAGTGCTCCTGAAGGACACACGCATTCATGGGAAAGGGGAAGGACCAAGGGAGATGGGAGGAGCTGGGGAAGGAGGGCGGGGACGGACGAGGACGCTGTCAGCAGGGGACCAGGAAGTAGCAAAACACTCACCTAAGACGGCGGCGCTGATGGCCCTGAGCAAACCACGGAAGCCAATCAGACGTTCCCAGAGCCACATCACTGTGTCAGGTGAGACTGGCAGGCACACTGGGATTGTGAGAAGAGTGAACTGTGGATGTAAGGTTGCTCTATAGACACCAACCAGCTCTATAATTCACCAACCAGAACTATTAAAGGGATAGTTCGGATTATTTGAAGTGGGGTTGCATGAGGGACTTCAGTCAGTGTGTTACCTACAGTAGATGATGGTTCGCACACCCCATGTTTGGGGAAGCAGAGAGGAGTACCGTGTAGGAGGCTAAGCAATGAACCACTGTGGACAGGGTCAGCTGCAAATGTGAACCCGCCATTATGTAAGTCGAATAACAGGAGTGGCCCATCGCAAAAAGGCTTATATCTTCCAAAAGGATTCACAGACTTGCACAAGATTTAGTGGAAAGGTTGGTTATGAGCATCAGGGCAGCTGATTGTCTGTTCATGCCAAGTGGCAAAAAGGGGGCGTGTCAATGGGAGTGGCCTATAACAAAACGGTGTATAACTTCTAAATGGATTGCCCTACCCTGGTCAAAGTAATGAACAAGGCATCATTTCATTCAGCAGAGTCCCTTTTTCATTAGTGACTTATACCCCTCCTTCTATATGTTAGCCATATACCCCATATCCCATGGACTGTTTGTTGCGACACTTGTGGGAGGCATTAGTGGACTCGGCAGAGTTCCTTTTTCATCGGTGATGGTTAGCCTACACTTAACCATGTCCCTTGCAGGACCCATTACCTGTTTGTTTCAGGCACTTGTGAGAGTCATCATTGGGCTCAGCAGAGTTCATTTTTCATTGGTTATGATTTCCCACGCTCCCTATACCTTAGTTTATGAGTTATGAAAGCGGGCAGTCTGTTTGTCATTGAGCCTTGCCGCAGGCGTCACTGGACTCCTTATACCTTAGCCACAGAAGTCAAGTGGTTTTGTATGTGTGTGTGTGTCACAATGCATGCACTTACATATGTCGCAATAGCTTCGACTAGCTATTGGGAATTCAGGCTTGTTATTTTTAGACTTATTTGGTTTTTTTTTTTATATTTTTGTTTGTTTATTTTTAGGCACCACAACTACTTGGTTAGGCTCAGGAAATTAAGTCAGGGTGGACCTAAGGTTTCACATACGACACAAAACAGTGACTTTTGGCTAGAATGTAAGCCGCTTCAAAAAATGAAGAAACGTAATGTGTAAAAATCTTACTAGGATTAATATTTACACACAACGATCATGATATCGTATGTAGTGTTGGTAGCAAAGGTGAGGAAAATGAACTAGAGAGAGATGTAAGAAATTCCCGTCAAATCAAGTCCAAATTTTATTTACATAGCCCAATATCACAAATCACAGTTTGCCTCAGGGGGCTTTATAAGTATACAAAGTGAGGCGCCTCTGTTCTGTAGACCCTTGAAAGATTAAGGAAAAACTCCCTAAAAAAAAGAACAGGAAAAAAAGTCGAAGAAACCTCAGGGAAGCCTTAGAGGAACGATCCGTCTTCCATAATGGACAAATGTGTAATAGATGTTGTGTGTCTGGAACAGAACAGCAGACACAGTAAATACAGATTTTGGTGGCGAAAGTTCTGATAAATAAAATTATAAAATATATGTCAACAATGTGGATCCAGGAGGATGTTAAACAGCTTCAGGTGTTGCCTGCTGGACACGAGCCATACGACCTCCTCTCCCTATGGAGACCTGAGAGAAGAAATATATGCGAACTGAAATATATGCAAAATATAAAATTCTTGAGAGTTATTATGATACGCATGAATCTAGTTGCCTTGTCTGTACAGTTTAAACCTCATCAGTGTTTTCATCAATTCAAAAGGCAGTGCTCAACACAGAGTTCAGATGAGGCTGAAGGGAGTGTTATTCATTTTTAAGGTATTTGTTCATAAATCAAAGATTGACCAAGTGATGGTGCTATATGAAAAGTCAGGATCAACGAAGTTCACAATATCAGTGTCAGTATCAGGCTATGCTCTGTATTCTGGTTGTTGATTATAGTGGCAGTGTCATCCATCTTAGTTGAGAAACGAGCCTTTCCAGAACCATGGCCCTGTGAGTATTGCAGCTGCAACCAGGTTTAGTTCTTTGGCTGATTTTTGTGACAGTACTTGCATTCACTGCGTAATGAGATCCACTCTCACACCCTACAGAGATCTTTCTGCAGGGCATCAGTCAGTTTAATGACCCCTCATCCCTCCGTCACTCCAGGAAGTAAACAAGAACATCCACTCTCCACATGGCTGATTTAAGCTCCCGACGGAAAGTGTCCGAGAACTCAAAGTTAACACAGACTCATGATTAATCGCTGCCTTTTTCTCTCACTTGTTGTACCTCAGTGAGGAATGAATAAGAACCATATGGAGAAATATCCATCCAAGCCTTGGCGAGGCTGTTGACTTATTAGCCTTTCCTTTTCAATTCATCCTGCTCATTCATACCTCCAGGACCTGGTGGGGGCTTGGGGCACAGCCCAGGGCTGATTGGACATTTGTTATGTAAGCTGAAGCACTTCACTGTAGTGTCTTCAATAGATGGGAGTGTGTTCAGGTTGGTGTAGCTGCAATTCATCAGTATTACTGTGTTACTCTCCACAGTGGCAGATTTACTGCAGTGAGCAGAGGGGCTGACGGGAAGAGAAATGAACAGTCTGCACTCATAGCGGAGAATGTGTATCACCCACTGTTATTGGCTAACAGTTGAGCATGCAGCCGCCTAATGAATTATGTTTTCAACACCATACACAGAGATGCAGAACATCCTGTTCTCACTATTCTTCAACACCACTTATGGAAGATTTTCATATGAACAAGATATAACTGCAGCAAAAATGACATCTAACTCCCTGCTCTTGATCAGTTAGATTTAGTTACATTTGTTTAGTTAAAGTTCTTGTTTGTATTTTACATAATTTACAAACCCCAAATCCAAAAACACTTGGGAGCTGTGTTAAACATAGTTAAAAACAGAATCCAATGATTTGCTGGTTTTTGACCAATATGCAGTTGAATACTCAGTAATTGTTTGGAACTGCAGACACAAATTTTGAAGTTTTGTTGTATATTGTGCTTCATAATGCACTGCACATTTTCACTGGGAGAGCTTGGGTACTACCCAACTCCAAACTCTTTCAATACAAACTTGAGCTTTCCACTGGTAAAAATCTGGATCGTCCTTCTCCTCTTAAACCTAGAGGACAAAATGTCCATGATATCCATGAAATGTGGACTCGTCAGATCACAGCACACTTTTCCACTTTGTCTCAGTCTGGTTCAGATGATCTTGGCCCCAGTGAAGTCAGTTGATTCTCTAAACCTTTTAAAGGAGAGTTGAACCTTGCCCCATCCTTTCAGAAAGGTGTTTTTAGAGCTTTCCACAACTTTCCTAGTCTTTTGCGGCCCCTGTCCCAACTCTTTTGAAAAGTTTTGCATACATCAAATTCATGAGTATATATTTACAAAATATTATGTTTATCAGTTTGAACATAAAATATTTTGTCTTTGTAATTTACTCAATTGAATGCAAGTCGAAGGTGAAAGTCTGAGCAGATGGAGCACAGCGTTAAAATCTGTTAAAATCCGTCTCGGCGTTTGAACTGGAAAATGTATCTGCACTTGACTACATGTATTAATTTAGAGGGACTGGATATTATTTTGTCTTCTATTTTTGTCCACCTGTAGAGGACAGACAGAAGAAGAAGAGGCAGCAGAAGGAGAAGCGCTCGGTGGAGGGTAAAACCAGCCTGCAGCGGTCTAAAACCTTTGTCAACCTGTTGTTTAAGAAAGACCGTAAAGAGAAGAGTCGCTCCAAGTCACCGTCTCATCATGTTGACAAAGGTGAGGGCACGGTCACAGGACAGCTTTTTTCTTTCCTGGAATATATTCTGCATCCCACGAAGCAAAATGTAGCCTCGGGTTCTGACTGAATCACCGTTTCTTTCCACTTTATTTATTATATCTGAATCAGTGAACTAGTCGGAGATATAGGCAGTGACTCAGAGGTCTGGAACCAGGCTAGAGTCCTGTTTCAGATTATACTCCTGGCATTTACTCATTTCTTAGAGTTCATAAGTTCACATCAGTTTTGGCCATCAGTGCTGGTATGGGATGGGAATCTCCAAATGTCAGACATAGATGTGAGTGACTCAGCTTTGAATCAGCCTCACTGGAAAGATTTTGGACATTTTGCATGAACTTCTCAAGGTTTGTGAGATGAAGTCTTTATTTTGTATGATTGTAATTTTTTTTTTTTTTTCAGAACAGCTTACAGTGTAATATTCATGATGCTCAGAACAAATTGATCCTTGTGTATGAGATGATTGTTTGTTTGGTACAAACCTGAATTACATGCATGTCCCATGAAAAACAACCATGATGCTGAGCTGCATTAGAAGCATTTTATTTTTTTTTAAATCTTCAAAAAAAAAAAAAAAAAAAAATCTGTGTGCAGTTTCATTCAGGTGTTCATAATTATAGATAGATGTACTGCTCTCTGTGAAGAGAAAATACTTTATTTATTATTTGCGTTAGGTGGGATTGAAGATTAAGTCCATTTTATGTTTTATTTCTTAATTATAAGTTGATTCAAGTGGTACATTAATGTAAATGTACTTAATTTCTGATGATCTCTTCTGGATGGGTGATTGTAAAAATCCTGAGTTGAGTTTTGGGAACATTTTTTGCTGCAGATTTTATTTATAGAGCTTATGACAAAGGAGTCTTAATAGGTCTAGTCTGGGCTTGGAACCTGCATGTGCAAAGATCTATTGTAGTAAATAGTTGCATCCATTGAATCTTGGCATATATCTGATTCCAAGACCAATAACAAGCAAAACACATTAGTTGTTCACTTGTGTGTAAGGTACTTTAATTTGAGAATGCTCTTGAAATCAGTGACTATTACCATTGAGGTTATGTTAAGGTAATGAATAATCCAAGAAAAATTATAAATAAGTGAAACTGTCTCATGCCACCTGCAGTTTTTCTTGTTTTGCAACTTTTAGTTTTTACTTAAATTCCTCAGATAAGGAGCGAGGTCGTCCCTTCCAGCTCTTGACCTCCCCAAAGGAATCCCGCGCCGGGGTTAAAGACAGCAGCCCACTGCCCCGACCTGAGACCCTGCAACATGTGGAGGACATGGCAAAGAAGCTTCTCATCCACGATGAGGTGGCTGCTGTGATGAGACACTGTCAGCGGGTGAGTTCCTGATCTGAAATTACCGTCTCTAACACCTTAGTGGCACTCACCTGTGTGTTTTTTTTTCCTACTGCTGAATGAAAATCAACCGGACTACTTACAGGCTTAAGTGAGCAGTATTGTTCCCTGTGTCGCTGTGTGTCCTTTAGTGATAGATGTGTCTGGCAGCGGTTGTGACAAAAGACGGATTTGGCCTGTCAGTTATGATTAGGATCAGATATCACCCATCATTTGATCCCCTTGTCTCTCTTGGCCCATCTCACACTCACCGGCCAATTTCAGCGGATCAACTCCTTGGCCGGCCCTTTGCCTCCACTACAGGAGATATCAAGTCTACTTAGAGCACTATGACTTACCTGTTAATACAGTAATCAAACACCAAAGACTGAATACAGTGGAGTGTAGTGGTGTCCTTGGAAAAGTGAATATTTAATGTACATGTAACACATCAGAAGACACCCTAGCTCGTAATCATGAAGGTGTACTGTCTTGTCTGCACACAAACTACCATAAATAAGTACATTTTGTCTTATGAACCTGAGTGATTTGAGGAAACACTTCAGTTATGATTTTAACACCTTGAGTTAAAGGGCTCCTTCAGATTTACTATTGCACTTCCATGAAGTTGGGCGACTCACAAGGGACAGAAACAATGTTTAAAAAAATGATGAGGCAGAGTCTGAGATATCCTAATGTTCAGTCTCTGGACGTTGTCTTTCACTGGAGATTCTCTGCCTCCTAAATACTCACTTCTTTCAAGTTCACACCGTCACACCTACAGTTTTCACTTGCATACTCCATGTTGAGTGAACTGAAAATCATGTTTCCAATCGGTGGAATTCTCCTTTAAAAGTCAGAAAACAACCTGATGGAGATATCTATTTATTTTTTTATTTTTTTATACCCAGAAGTGCCCTAGAATAAAGTTAGTCCTTAAAAACAGGCATGCATTTAACATATACATCTAAAAAGAACATACATTAAACATCAGTCATTACAGATAGCAAACATAAGACATATATTAAAGAATAACATTAATATTTTTGAGGTAAAACTCACACTGAAGACTCTCAACAGATTTATCAGCAAAAAAATACAAATCCCATATGCATGGCATCCTGCCAGTCCATGGTGTTTCCTTATTTGCTTTTTAAACACTGTTTTTGTGCTGATTTAGTCAATAACAGCGGTTAAAAAATTCCATGTTTTCATTGCTCTATATACTGCTGTGTGTTTAAGAATATTAGTGTTAGTTGGGGAGTGAAAGTCGTCCTTCTGTTGCCCGTCAGGTGGCACATGCATATGATTCAAAATTGTGTTTTAATTGACTATAAAGACGACTAAGCTAGTTGGTTCATATCCTTCTCATCTAATTTGTGCACCAATCAATCCCCCAGTTTTTGTCCGACAATGTGGTTGAGGATTTAGTACGTCCCCTTTTGGCAATCTTGGACAGGCCAGAGAAACTGCTTCTTCTCAGAGAAATAAGGTGAGACGCATACTGTATATGCAGAGTGTAATACCGTTTTTATATGTATACATACAAAAACAGTACTTATACATATGTTTTAATATGCGTGTGAGGAAATCTAACTGACTCTGATCATGTCCTCTGCAGGATGCTGATACCCACCACTGAGTTGGGTCGGTTTGACAGCATGGTCATGCCCTTTGAGCTGGAGGCGTACGATATTCTCAAAAGTCGCTCCTGTAAGCAGAGTAGTGGTTTCTAGTTCATACAATGGAAAAGACACTTAAGAGTGTGGCTAAAATAAGCTAAAAAGAGCTAAAAGGTGAGATTACACAGTGCAAAGAAATGTAAAATCAGTTATATATCTTTGGTCGGTTATTTCTTTTCAGTGCGTTCTCCAGCGCTGCGTTCCCCTCGCAGTGGAACCCCTCGACGTCACCTCATCACCCCAATCCCAGGTACACCATCCTCTTCCTCCTTTCTCTTTCAGACCTCACCTCTTTCTCCCACTTTCTGCGTCTGGTTGCTGACCTTTCTGTAATCCCAGAGAAATATGAGATACACGAGGGGCTTAAACCTCTCACCTTTTATCTCCTTCTTACTTTCCTCCCTCACCTCACTTCTTTCGTGCCTCATCTCACATCTGTACTGTCATGCACACACACACACACACCTCCCAAACCTCAAATATAAAAACACACACACACACACACACAAACATATCACTGTGCACAAAATGTCTCAGGTTTCCTGTGCCTGCGCTGAGGCAGAGACTTATGTTACATCTCTATGGCCAACAGAAGGCTGAGACGTGCCCGGCTGGCCAGTGTGACACTTCAACAATACAGAAATGCTTTCAGCCTTTTTCTCATTCAAGAGTCATTGAGACACAATCAATACAGTCTCACCTTAGACCGACTGACCTGTGACTTTAGAAAGTGAGACGACTGCAGAGGTCACGGGGTCAGCATTATGACAGCAGAGGGGAGCTGACGGGGCTGAGGTGTCTGTGTTTTGGAAGCAAGAGATGTAGAATTGGAGATTTTTTGTCCTTTGTGACATTTGACTCATTGACTTCTCTATAAAATGTTGAATTAAACCTCTCCAAATAATATAGCTGCTCCTGTAGGGATAAGAAAATGTATATCTGAAGAGGAAAACCTTCTGCTGCACCATATTTCAAGTTGGTGCTCTGCCTCACCAAAAAAGTTGGATATTTTTGTTTTTCAAAGAAATGATAAATATAAGCTGACAGTGTCATCTCAAAGAGCCTTTAGTGGTCAGGAAAGTGCTTATTTTATCCATTTGTCCCAACAGTTTATCCCTGTTTTACTGTAAAATTGAGTTTTGTTCTTTAATGCTTCTGTTGTCTCTGAGAATTTAGGCTTCTTAATCTTTATTCTTTTATACTAATATTTCAAGGTCCAGTTGTTAAAATTAAATCGAATCCATATATTTCTGTCATTCAGGCAGTGTAGTGTAAAATCATCACCCACTGTTTGCTATTCAAAGGACATCCTTGAGATCTTTGCATGAACAAGTTTGCTCTAATGTTTTCTTGGCATCAGTATTCAGAGTATGTTATCCTTATAGGCAACAGATATTGTTTACTTTTGATAGTGAGATGCCCAGTTGAGGAAGGAAAACTTTGTGTACTATAGATATGTAGAAATTTGCAATTGTGATGTCAGTGCTAGACTCAAGTCTTCTGTGGCTTCAGAAGGCTGTCTGATAAATTCCCTCGAGTGATGTCATTTCAGTCTGAGTCAGTTGGTGCTGAAGACTCCAAGAAAAAAATCTGGAATGTGCAGTTAGAAAGTTTAAGACCTCTGTAGCTTGCCTGTCTCTCTACTTGAGCCTTGTATTGGGATGACCAGGACAGTCCCCATTTTCGTGGCCTGTCCCCGGCAGGAGCTGTCCCCAGAATGTCCCGTTTTTAATTGTGCAAAAAGCAAATGCTTCCCAATTCCCTAATTTGTTCAAGGTAATGGTGCCTTTCCTGTTAGCTGTTGCTTGCTAGCAGAGCTAATTGCTATTTATACTTTGAGAGAAAACGTGAGGACTTTAGATACGTGCTTACACATCGCTGTGTTATATGCTGAAGTTCTACTAAAGAAACATCTTGTTTTTATGTCTATGCAGGACTACAGGGGTGGGTTTCCACCTCCAGCCGGTCCAGGACCCACTGCAGGAGCGTCAGTTGATTGAAGAGTTGGAGAGATTACGTTTGTCCGGCCAACAGTCAGGTCATGTGCCTCCGTCCCGTGCCTTCACCCTTTGCTGGATGTCCCTGTGGACAACTACATCTCCTCCGCTGTGCGCTCCCGCTCCCTGAGCCCCTCACCCACCCACAGCTCCCTCCTCAGAGAATCCCCACACATCACCCAACGTGGGCGCCAACCTCATCGCTCCCCAAACAGAAGAGAGAACGGGGCTTCACGGTATGACGAGGTCTCCTTGTTGTCGGTGTCTGACCGAGGAGACGTGGCTCCCGAACGAGGGAGGTCGCCTGTGAGGAACGGCCGTGGGAGAGCGAGGAGGGAGGCGAGTCCTGACAGCATAGACGGCAGACTGAGCAGGCAGGAGGGCTACACAGAGGTCAGCGTGCGGGTTCCCTCACAGCGACGGGGGAGAACCCCTCTGGCTGATGTATTTGAGCCCCAGAGAGACAAGAGTCCATCCAAAGGCAGAGGAAGCAGTCAGCAGCTGAATGGACATTCACAAAATGGTCATGGTGTGAGAAGAAGAGCAACGCTACTACCTGAGGAGTATGAAATCAACACTCTGACCATCTCCAAGGCCAAGCAATCGCTGGGTGAGTACAACACAGAAACACGTTTTTAGCACTTCGATGTAAGTTTAAACTGAATTTATTTTCAAGAATTTAAAATCTAAAATTGGTATTATTCTCAATCTGTGAACAAGTTTGTTCTATATGCATGCGAGTAGAATAAAAACAGTCAAATTACAAGTGTAAAGCTGTCCTCTATTGTTTTCAATGTCTGTTTCATCACCAGTAGAGGTCAGGGCATCACTTACTACTAAATTGAAAGGGTTTTGTAAGTGTTTAATGCTTTAATAATAGCTGAAAAAGACCAAACAGAGTGTATAACTATTAGAATAGTTAGAATACAAGAATCAGGTACTGTCAAACAATCCTTAAGTTTATAATTTTATTATTTCCCTGTGTGTTTACAGGTATTAGTATCTCTGGAGGGATGGAGTCCAGAGTCCAGCCCATGATAAAGATTGAGAAAATCTTCCCTGGAGGAGCTGCGTCTACAAATGAGGCTCTAAAGGTGAGAAATTGCAGCAGTTAAAGGAAGACCCACCACAATATATTACAAAAATGGGTGTCAATTCAATGTCAAAGTTATAGCCATATATCTGTAAATGAAAAATTATTGCTAATGATTCAAAGACTTGGTTGCACCAACAAAGATTAATTTAATCTAAAATTAGTTCTAATCAGACTTTATTTCACAATCAAAGACTAATCTCAGTTTAAACCAAAATGAAGTAATTAAATGAGTTTAATCATGAGTGCGATCAGGACCTAGTAAGTAAAAAAGAGGGGTTAAAAGCAGTAAAAACTGTTAACTGCTCAGTATTCTTTAACAAGACATTGCAATGTTTGCTAGTTAGCTAAAAAGTTATATTGTTTGATAATGAGCTTAAAAGAAAAATAAAAAATGTTATATTGTATGGTTGCAAGTTAAAAAGTAAACAAAAAAGCTAGCAAAAAAGTTGGAGTGAAAGAAGAGACGTCATAAAATGGGGTTGGGGTAGTTAACACGTTAAACATTACGTCTTTTCAGCATGAATATTGAGAATGCACCGTTGTTCCTTCATAACACACTGATTTTAAAGCACATTAGACCTCCGTCCTGGTTGGAGAGGATTGTAAGTAACCATCAGACCATCCGACCTGTGGTTATGAACTATTGTTGCTATGATGAAGAGGTTGAAGGTGTGCAGTGAGGAGTGGAGAGAAGATGAGTGGAGAGCCATCTCAAGTAGCTCATTGCCTCCATTATTGATGAAGTACACCGGTGCTGGTCTGCTAATGTATTGGTAATATATCAACCACACAGTAACTTAAACAGCCGTCCGTGATCTTGGCCTGGTTCACTTAAACACACATGATACACACACTCGTTCACTACAGTTAACCACAGCCTCATTCTCGACCAGAGCCAAAGATATATTAGTGAGCAAACGACACTTGCATCAAGGTACTTTAAAAAATTGTGTGCATGTTAAGTCTGAAAGAGAATATACAGGGATGTATATAGGTATGTTTGTGGGTTAATTTGCATGTGTTTCCTAACAGCTAGCTATCAATTGACATCTGTTACGCAGGTCTAATGCCTGATTAGAGTGTCAAACAGACTGGGGATCCAGTATCTTCTCAGCCTTTCAAATTCAAAGAACTTCCCTCTGACAGTCCCCGGACAAACACGTGCCTGCATTCACAGTCGCACAACCACCACACACTCACACACACGCACACACTTAGACTCACACTCACACACAGACAGAGGAAAGGCTGTGTACTCAATCTTGGAACAAGGAAAAACAAAAAGAAAGAGAAGATATAAATTGAGAGAAAGCAAAAAAAATCAATAACAGAGCAACAGATGTGGCGGGAGTGGCATAGATGAGGAAATAAAGCAGGATATTGGGGTGTGTAAAAAAAAACAAACAAACAAACAAACAGAACCTGGCAAAGAGAGATAAAATGAAACAAGAGTCTAAAGCCAAGCTAGTGGGTCTGTGAGGCTACCTAGGTATTTGATATAAATGCTGACATAGTAGATTAACATGTTCATAACCACAATGGTAACATGTTGATGTATAGTAGATACATGTTTACGATATGATCACCATCTTAGTTTAGCCAGTTAGCGTGCTAACATTTGCTAATTAACAATAAACAGAGAGTGAAGCTGTGGCTGATGAAATGTCACTTTTGCAACTATTCAATCCTGAAACAAAATACCAGACGAATTAAAGATAGTAGGATAATGACAGTAAAAGTCACCCTGAGAGGAGCATGGATGTCTGTTTGGATATTAAGGGAAAATCCATCCAATAGTTTTTGAGACATATTTCACTAAAAACCACAAATGTCAATTTAGTGGTGGCACTAGAGGAAAAGTCAGGGGATCACCAAAGTCAGTAGGATTCATCCTCTGTGATCATCAATGTTTGTGCCAAATTTCATGGAATCGACTAAATAGATGTTGAGATATTACACAGAATAAATGAAATGTTTGACCTTCTGGGGAGCCTGAATGATCATACAAGTTTCATGTTAATCCATGTAATAGTTGTAGTGATATTGCAGTTCAGACCAAAGTGGTCGACAGACCAACATACC
The DNA here is from genome assembly GCA_034769285.1 of Lutjanus argentimaculatus. Classification (NCBI taxonomy): domain Eukaryota; kingdom Metazoa; phylum Chordata; class Actinopteri; order Lutjaniformes; family Lutjanidae; genus Lutjanus; species Lutjanus argentimaculatus. The sequence goes on along the minus strand of JAWZSL010000013.1, from coordinate 11,656,198 downwards.
AACTTAAGTGTTTCCATCACAGGAACTTTCTGCAGGGAATAGAAACCCTTTGAAGGAACGAAGCGTTTCCTCTGCAGGAACCAGGGTCCAACTTTGGTTCTAGGGAATTATAGCTTCCATCCAAAGTACCTGAAACTTTTAGTCTCAGGAACTTCTTTTCAATGAACTAAAATGTTCCTGCAGCCCATTGGTGTTCTCATTGTGGTTTAAAAACCCTCAAATTAGTCAGATGACAGTTACTTGTATTGCAATTAAAAAGCAATACAAGTAACTGCATCACACGTCCTATCAGACTAATTTGCCTAATCTCTGCAGGTCTTTAGACCATGGAGAAAATGCAGAGGAAATGGGCTGAAGGAGTCTTTTAGTTCCTTGAAAAGTAGTCACAGCCATATTGACATTGTCATCCCAAAAGTAATGCCACTAGCATGGCTAAAACACATTGGACACAGATATAGCCTATGGCTGCTAGCTAGCACAGTACTGCTATCTGTTGTCTCGACCTCACACCTCACAACCAGGCATGTCAGCTCACCCGTATCAGCCCCCTGGCTCAGTGCTATCTCCGCTTACTCTACAGAGGGAAGTGAGAGCAGGTCAGCTCAGTGTTAACATTCATCCTGTTTCCTCAGACCCACACTTATGATAACATACAATCAGTGAAGAATGTTGTTTTGTGTGTGGCCCTGTGTGTGTGTGTTAGTGCATACTTTCCTGTTCATTAGACTCGGCCACCTGCTTTTCTGAACATAAGTGTGTCATGTGCCTGGATTTAACTGACTGTGTAAGAGGGTGTAGTAAATATTGTAACATGTGACAGCTGAATGGACCACCTGCCTATTCAGTGTGTCGGCTTGTGTGTAGAAAGGGTTTATTTACCCACATTGTTAAAAAAAAAAACATTTTCCTTTGCTGTAAACAGTTGTCATTGTAACTACTTTCTCCTTTTAGCCATGTTAGCGGTGAGGCTCCAGGGAAGGTAATGTTGATTGGTCGGTTAGTCTACCTCTTAAATATCTCAACTGTTGGATGAGTTGCCATCCAGGTTTTTGTGGCTTTGACTGAAATATCTATTGGATGGATTAGCATGAAATTTTATACAAAATGTTCCCCTCAATGGATTGTAATAACTTCTCTAACGTAATCATCAGGTCAAAATAACATGTTACATACTTTGGTTTATGTTCAAATACCTGCGAAACTTAAGACATAAGCCTTATAAGTACAGCCTTATAGATCTGCTAGAGCTGAATGGTGACTGTCCTGTTTAAATTGTTTCAGGGATGGATATCTCAAAACAAAAGTTATAAACCATTAGAGGTGAATGTGTGAATATGTTTTTGATAGATTTACTAGTAAGTTCAGCAGCTATATAAGTTGAAATAATAAAATTTAAAGAGTTTCATGAATTATAGCAGAGAAGTATTAAATTGGAATTCACAAATGAGAGACACCACAACAGGCAAGTTGTCTGTCAGTCAACGTCACTCTTGCCTTAGTTACGGAGACTGAAATGTGCGTTTAAAAAAAAAAAAAGTTGACAAGTACCTCCACCTCAAGGCTGCCCATAAAAAGAAAAAGGCCGTCCAAAAACAAATCTGAATGGTAGATGGGCCATGAGTTCATCCCTGTCAGTAGGAATGAGTACAAGAGTATTTTCTGTCTCCCATGGTCAACTGTGCTGTTCGGACATGTTAGTCCCCCGCTGAATGTCACCTCAGGTTAGACAAAGACAGAAGGCCCAGAGAGTTATTTTGGCAGACCCAAAATTATGCCCATGTATATGATCTGGTGTTATAATCATATATTATATACAATATAACTGATGCGACTGTGCTTAACTCTTATTGACTTTTTATTTCCTTATATTCATGTTGAGTGTAGAAGAGGACTTGAAAATGATGCATAAAAAGAACAAATTGGTCCATAAAAAATCACCAGAATGCAGGAAATAGAGAGATTTCACTTGTAATAAGTAATACATAGAGCCAACACTTCTCCCCTCCTTAGCTAAATAATTTTGTTGACTTTATTTCTGATGGCCTGGAAACCACATTATGAACAATTCACTGATCCTTCCATGCCGGCTGTAGTAATTTTTACAGTCTCACAGTGTTATTTTTGTATCATGACGTCCACTGGCTTGAAAAGAGGAAACCTCATAAATGCGCTCCATAAATGGCCCCAAAGAGGATGGGGCAGATTAGGTTGTGATCTGTTTAATTCAAATAAATTACTTTTCAAAAATGAAAAAGCACCTTTAATCTCCTCTTTGGTTAAATGGATCTAGATCTTTTGATACTGTTCTCACGGAAGGCTGTAAGGTTATTGACCGAACACCAGACTGGTGATGAACTGTAAGAAAAAGTGTGAGGATAAACACAGGGCAGGACAGATCTAATCTTCTGTACTACCCAGATGTGTTTGTCCCATAATAGAGAGAATGGCCTGGTGCAGAATAAAAGAAAATCTATGTATTTGTGTCTAATGACTGGAAAGGAAAAGGGAAAGGGAAAAAGACGTGATTGGTGGAGATACAACAATGGCCAGCGGCCTTGCGTGTCTGTATTATGTGTTGCTAACCTTCATTGAGGTTGAGCGCATGAGACAGGTGCATCCTTGGCAAACGTTGGTGACATCAGAGGAAGTTCCTCTCCTTGGGGCTCCAAAGTTTTCACTCTCTGCTCGCATCCTGCAGGAAACACTGAGCAAACTGTCCTAGCTGGGTGTGTGCATGTGTGGTTGTCTCAGTGTATGTTCTCTTTTCGAACAACCCTGTGCTGAAAGGGAAACGTTATATGTGCACTAGTGACGGCCTTCAGTGTGAATTTATTAAAGTAACAGGAGAGTCCCAATTCTCTCTGGCATAAATCAGGTTCCCGCTAAGGGACACGATCATTGCAGATTTATGGAAACTGTCTATATCGTTGTTTTGGAAAGAGACAGAAAAAGAGATACCGAGAGGGAGGAAAATATACAAAGATACATGTAACCATGAAACATGAATAATAATAATACATCTTATTCCATGTTTACATAAAGTATTGCATGTTAAACTTTTGCCCTTTTACCTGGTTTTGTATCTGCAGGCTGGGTATGAGCTCTTGTCCGTGGACGGCGAGAGTCTGCAGGGGGTGACACATCAGCATGCGGTGGACGTAATTCGCAGTGCGTTTAGCAACAAGGCCAAAGACCCGATGGTTTTTGTGGTCAAGGTCCCCAAGGTCCGTCCTACCACCCCCACCAGCCCCAGGAGGCCTGCTGACTAATCTGTGTGCTTCACAGCCAGGCTGCAGCTCGGGCATGAAGGACACCAAAACCTGCAACTCCTGGGGGAGTGAATAAACTACAGGACTCACTCCAGAAGAAGAAATATGGGACAGGTTGATCTCCGGTCATAGTGGAAAAAGCATTTGTCCTCTGAAAGGTAGAGTTATGACTGTAAATAGCAGGAAAAATGTCAAAGAGAAACAGGTTTTTAAGACTGATACAGCAGCTTATTTATCAGGATAAAGATAAATCACTTTTGCTACGATGAAATGTAAGATACTGAATGTTGCAACTGTACAACTTTTATAACATTCTTAGTGTTTTTAGCACACATTTTACTAAACGCATACATTGCACGTGAACTGGACAAAAAGTTATGTGTTTTAAGATAAGATCATGTGGCTCATGAACTCCTCCTCGGTTGAAATTGTGCCACAGTTTGACATGTTTGAAACCTTGCCATGACCTCTGAGTACTGTCTGATCGTGGAGCCAGTGGTCTGCACTTTTCAGTTGGAGCATCTCAGTCCAGCAGCCCTGCAGGCCTGCCAGAGGGAGATTACCCCAGCCTGCGTTATGAGATTTATAGATTTATACCCAGATTAAACTCCTGTATTATGTCAAAACTGATAGTTTGGGTTTAGTGGATGTCTGGGGGGATTATTACAAATTGCTGCTCAGTATTTTTGTGCTGTATTTTTCTGGCAGAAGTGCTCGTGCTTTGGAGCAATCCGCCACTTTAGAGGCTTAATTACACCACGCTGTGGACTGAGCTTATGCAGACATGTGGAGGAGTTGGAAAAACATGTCAATGAGAAATGCAGGACATGAAGGCCAGTGGCACAGTTTAAATCAAAGTATGGTAGAGGAGATACGGGCAGCAAGATAACTGGAATATAGTGTGCATAGTGCCTTACTTCTGCAGATGGCCAGTGGGGAAAACAGTAACATGTTGTTTGAAGGGGTGTGCATAAGACCGTCATAACTATGTCAGAATCATGTCCTGTCATATGTCATGAACATGGAGTCTTTATGAATGTTTCTGACATAAAGTGTCCTTCGATCAACTATTTGAGTTTTAATGCAAAGTTGACATTGTTTAAGAAGTCTTTGTTCTGACAACGTGGCATTAATCAAGCTAATATTAAGATATTAACCAAGGCAAAAATGTCAAAAATTGACATTATCAAACTTTAAAAAAGCTTCGTAGCAGCAAGTAAACTAGCTAACTGCATCAGCTAGCTCTGTAAGGTAAATTCCCTTGGTCCTGTCCTATGTCATCAAACTGGCCTTATACCTTTTAATGACATCTTTATGTCGAGCCCAAATGGTACCACTTTACTTCAGGTCAAGGGGATTATTCATGAATTATTATTATTACACCATTACAAAAGCATTTTCTCAGTGTAATAAATCTCAGTGACATCTTTATGCCAAGTCCAAAATATACCACTTTACTTGAGGAAGGGAAAATATTCATGACACGTTAACAATGGTCTTATGACAGCCAATGTCAAAATCAACCACATATGACAGTTTAATGTAATGTTAAAACACACAAAACAGTTTCTTTTAGTTTAATAATGTCAGGTTGTTATAACAAAGACATTACTGGCTTGGTTAATGCCAAGTTGTCATAACAAAGAGATTGACAGGACCTGTTGTCTTGATTTTTGTGAAACTGCCATAACAAAAACATCTGAAACAATGGCAGCTTTGCATTAAAAGTGGCATTACTGACCGAATGACACTAATGACAACAGCCATAAATGTTCAGAAAGACCCTTCATGTTCATGACAGTGTAATGACAGTCATATGGACAACCCTTCAAACAAAGTGTTACTGGGAAACACTGATAAATGTTACATCAACATTGGTTTGAAGTGCTACAAAGCTGAAGGAGAAATGTTTCAATTCAGAGATGCAATTAAATTTATAGAGGAAACAGTGTGTCTGTGCCTTTGAGTTATTCCAAAGTAAGTCAGAACTGGTGATAATTCAATACTTTTTCAATACTTACTAATTACAGTATGTTAATTACAGTATCAAAAGTACCAAAGCAATAAAACATATCTAAGTGCTCTTTCAAGACCTCATTTAATGTTATTAGCCTGGGACTTTTTTCTATTTGCTGTAGTATTCAAAGAGGTATTGAGTATTGCTTATTTTTACTAGTATTGTATCGAAGTTTAAGATTTTGGTACAGTAACAACTCTAATTCTAAGTACTTCAGCTATTTGACTTCAATACAATAAACACCAGTCAGTATATTTGGCTCACGCTTGATGTATTTCAGGTAAAAAAAAAAGACGTAAAATCAACAGTGACTTTAAGATGTGACAACTTGTTCTTTAATTAAAAACAGTCATTTGTACAAGAAATGTACACATAAAAATATACATGGACAACTACATACTTTATGAATTACTGAAGACACAACGTAAGTAAACATAAAAAATGCACACAAAAGGATGAGAAAAATGCCACAAAAAAGAAATGTGTTACGTTGCTTTGGTCTAGTCACAGTGGCTACATTTGAAATAGATATTTTGTCTAAATAAAAGACAATGTCACTCTGTTATACTATTTAGTGTTTTACATATTTACACAGAAAACGGTTATGCAACGATGTAGAGAACTGAGATATGAGGAGAAGAGGTTATCTGGGATGCACGTGGTACTTTTCAGTGAGGGAGTCAGTTTGTTGCTAATCTGTGGTGAGTAACAGTCTTGGTCTGGTCAACAAATTGAATATGGTTGTGCAAATTCAACTTGTTCCATTAAAAGTCACTTCTAATGGCTTTATGTTAACAATTTATGCACAGTGCAGACTTTTAATATTGTACAAAACCTCTCAAACCACAGTGACTGTGGCAACATCATGCAAAATATAGACTGATCAAATATACTGATCAGATTCTCTGAAAGGGGTTCGACTGAAACATAATACTTTCTTTGTTCTTTGTTTGCATCACTGACATAAATAGAAGTGGACAACAGGAGAGCTCTCCAAAAGTGAAGCCAAAATATCTCGAGTGTCCCCTGGTGGCCGGCTGCAGTATCACTCATAAACCCACCGCCTCCATGTTAATAGACAGGACATGGGCCAAACTAAAACATCAGAGTACACGTCACATTAAGTCTTCCCAAAGATGGTTCCCAAAGAAACCTCTGATTTTTGTTCAAGTTTTGTTAAAGTGTTTCTGATCAGTTTTGTTTTAATTAGTTATTTGATGCTATAAAAAGTGGATTTCCCGTCATGATTTACAACCAAGCTCTGCTCACGATTGAGTTAGCTGACTGTATGAGCGGGAGCTCAAAAGCCAAATCCTGATCACTACTGCAAAAACTCTTTTCTGGCTTCAGTTTTGCACAGCAGGAGGAAGTGGGGACGCGTCGTCCATCTTTATTCATGTCAATGGTTTGCACCAAGCTCCAACCTCAACTCAATGAAGGAGTCCCTCAAAAATGACCCGTCTCATGCATTTATAAACGAATGACGTGCACAAAACCCAACAATGAAAACATGAACCGGTGTGATATTAATGATACTGACAATCAAATAAAAGATCAATCAAAATGGAGACACAACAGGTCGAAACTGATCCCACAATAAAAGCTCCCAACAGTTTAATCAGCTGCAAAGTTTGGTCATTGGAGTGTATGTTTGTGTCACACAGATTATATAATGTAAACATATTGTCATGCATTACAGTATTAGGTGCACTCTTTCTATGCTGTCGCCTCCATTTATAACTGATCTGTCATTTGAAATATTGGTATGTGATAGATATATATTTTTATATATAGAAGTCTTTATACTTTGTATATTAAACCCACACTTAGACCAGTACTACAACAAAATATCTTCAGGTGCTATATATAAAAAAATATACAACATCTCCTCCATTATATAGATTTCCATTTAACTATTATTCCTTGATATAGACTCTTTGTAAAATAAAAGTTCTCAGCCAACTACTGTTTTTTTTTTTTTTTTTTAAATCGTAGAGACCCGCCATGCTCAGTGTTACACACAGCCCTGCATATACTGTGAGAAAACAGAGCAACCTGCAGCTTCAAATGTTAACATGCTCCTCACCGCTTTATAGTTCAGGCTTTAACGGCCGACCTACCTCGAGGACATTCAGTGCTGGAGCTACTGCATCTGCAAACTCATCTCGCGTTACTATCTGAACAGGCTTCTTCTGAAATCTGATATAACAAAGACATGCAGACATGCCGGTCTTGTTACCTGTGTATAGCAGTCAGTGAAGATTATAGTCTAGGGGAGACTAGGAAGACTTTAAAAGTGTTATTTGGCTTTGGGCTGCCAGAAGCTAAATAAAGAGCACTAATGGGAATGAAGAAGGGGAATAAACGGAAACTCTGAATAAGCATGCCTACAGTTCAAACACCGGCTTAAATCTCTTGGTGACATTGCGACCACACTGAAAGAATATGCTCCATTTTTAGTTTCCTGATACCGGCTGCTGAGGTGCTTTTCACTGATATAAAAATAGTTTAGATAGAGACAGAAAGAGAGAGCAGACAGAGAGACAGAAAAAGACAGAGAAAGAGGAGAATCAGCAGCATCCTGGTGAAATCTCCCGTGCTACAGTCGGCTTCCTAGTGCTACATAATCGTGAAATGTAAATGTTTATGTCTGAGCTTGCTGCATTGTCTAAATGATTTGAAACATTGACTGTTGGTGGTCTTGACAACACGAGCAGCGTTCAAATAAAGCATTTCCTTCGAACGTTTGGTTTCTGTGTCCTCGGCCGATTGGGAAATGACAGAATAGGATGTCCACATGTAAGCAAACCACGGAACAAAAGCCAAAACTGGTTTGTTTAAGTTTGGTGATTTGACAGTTGAATCCCGAACAAAAGAGAGCGGGAAAGTTGTGCAAAATGATACCATGTTTCCCTTGGTGAGCAGATTGTTTCATTGCCGGTGACGACCATTAATACTGCATTTCTCTGGAGTGATAACAGTTACAACAATACATTCTTTTTCACGTGAACACTGCTGAGGAAATACTTATTATCCTTTTATAATTTGTAAAATGGACTGCTCATCCTTTGAACACCAGAAAAGATAAACAGATGTTGTAATACTTGGTGTTATTTTCCCTTTAGCAGTCACTTGGGGGACAAGCGTGGCGCTTGTTGTTTGGACGGGTCAGTGGCCAGCAGAGGTGGTGTTGATGAGACTGTTGTCATGATGCATCATTAAATGCATGCTGGTGGCCAGTGTTTAACCATGTGTGACTGCGCTTTGACCATACTTGTGTGCATGTCGTAACATTTTTTTTTTTTGCTTTAAATTCCCGTCGATGTTCGATACCCTGATTTGAACTTGGTCTGAGTAAGAAACAACTTTTTTTCACTGCTTTTGCTCCCACAGAAGGAAAGAAGTCTTTGTGCTGGCTTTGTAGTGGAATAAAACCCATTAAAAAGCGCCGGGAAGACGTCTTGTAAGGATTTATTGGAGTCTGTTAGCAGAAAGTAAGAATGCACCTTTGGGAGAGCTCCCTTTTGACAGTGACGAGTGGTGAGTGCTCGCTCAGTGGTCCAGGTAAAGCCATGTGGAAGATAGTGCAGTATTTGTCCTAGAGTTCCATGTTTGGTTTGTTGTGAGTTGTGTTTCCATGTTTCTGTGCACATATTACTGTAAGTGTGTGTGAGTGTGTGTTTAGATCTCAGTGGCGGTGATTTCCTCAAAGTGGATGTCGTTGCTGCCACTGTGGACCTCATAGTCCTCCATGTCCCTGTTCTCCAGCTCCAGGCTCAGCTCCCTCATCACCCGCTCAAGATCCCGGTTTCGACGGTACATCTGGATGTAGTTCTGCTGCAGCTGCTTCTGGTAGCGGATTACCTGGGTGGAGGGAAGCACAGTAAGTAAGTAAAAAGGTAGGGAGGATCAGAGTAATATTTCAAATCCTCCTCCAACAATTTTCCTCCTCTCTTACCTTCTCCTTCTCCTCCTGCCACACCCTCCTCTCATCCTCAAACCGTGAAAGATGCTCCTCACTAGTCCTCCTCTCATACATGAGTTCAGCCTTCAGCCTGTCCACCTGGGAAAGAAACAGAAGAAATGTTATGGCATAAGTATTTAGCACCAAGAATTTCCAGGTGACTGTTATACTGTGGTTCTTATATATGCCTTGTTAGCAGCAAATCAGCAGCACAGATGAACGCAGCGCACACAATCACACACACAGTTATGTCTTTCTGTATATCACTCATTTCCAACCAGGATCTCTTTCATTTTTCATGCAGTTCTGTTGAATAACATATTGTGAGGCTTTCATGGCACAGAATAGACTTACAATAAGTGATTAGAGGCCTGCCTTTTTCAGCCTTCTCGCTCACTTGCTCTCTAAATTTGAACAACAACCTATATTTTGCTTGTTAAAAACTAATATCTGTATCAGTGTTATGTTGTGTATGGATGCCAGCATGTTGTATGGATTGTGTTTACACCGAACTAAGATCTGAACACATTGTGATTCAGACTTCCTCCAGATGTGGTCAGACAGATCTGATCATTACGCATGTATACCTCGCATTAATGTCTTTTTCCTTGGATAACGTGTACAGATATACTGTTATATATACTGTTTTGTTTAATCTATAACAATGCATCTTAAGTTAATCATATTTTTTGTTTGTAAAATTTGAACTATAGTGTGAAATAAAGAACATTTTCCTCTGAACTGTTGCAGAGTTCAAGTATAAAGCAACAAAACAAAGAAATATTAAAGTACAAGTTATGCGTATAACAGGTGCAGACTTGTACCTGTTGTCTGAGTCCAAGCACTGTTTCTGCATTCTGCCTCTGTGCCTTTGCTTCATCACTCTCTCCTCCCCACACCAGATGAGTCTCCTCTCCATCGCGGTACACACAGGGACTGGGACCGCCTCTTCCTGCCACACCTCTGCCCTGTTGGAGGGAGAGGCTCATGCACTGCCCCTTCATGGTTGCATTTCCAGGTAGGGAGATTCCACTGTGGCTGGACAGAGTGTCACGGAGGGGCCTGACTCCTCCTCCAAACGGCCCAGTTTCTCCCGGAGCAGCTCGGCTTCGCTCTTGCGCCTCTGCAGTTCATTTTCGCAGACCTCCAGCTCCAGAGATCGTGTCCGCAGGGCCGCCTGCGCCTCCTGGGATCGAGCCTGGCTGGCCTGCAGTTCAGAACGGGCTTCTCTCAGCTGGGCCTTCAGCACCACGATGTCACCAGCCTTCTGGCTGAGCTCTGACTGGATCTCCTTCAGCTGCTGTTTCAGGAGGGAGATCTCTCCTGACTTCTGACACACCTGAAGGGACCAGAGAAAGCTCGAGGTTAGAGAGGGAGGTGGGAAGTGTTGAAAATGCAGAACAAACTACAATTTTAGATTTGTTTTGTTCCTTAAAGGAAATTCCTTTAAGCTTATGAGCTTGATTTAAGGTGTCAACTCTGACTCAACATTTTTATTTTGGGGGTATTTTATACTTTTATACAAGAGAAGTGGGGAGCAGCATGCAGCAAATGTCCCCTGCCAGACACAAACGGGGATGTTGCAGTTCACAGTCGGCACATTTAATCACTTAACACCTTTCCAGTGTCTGACTCACTCACCTCCCACTTTGTCTCCTCTAGACGTGGTCCCAGCTGTGTCTGCTCCCTCTGGATGGTGGCACACCTCCTTTCCAGAGTCTCTCTGTCCTGCAGCAGAGAGGAGAAGTCCTCCTGCAGCTTCTTCTTCTCTTGCTGTAGTTGAAATACCTGACGACACACAGAAATCTATATTTTACAACTGTCTTCCACACTAAAACAGGTATGTAGATCTAAGATAAGTAATTTCCAGACTCATAACTTAAGCATGTGAATGCCGAGGTAATAATTTGAACATAAACATATCTACATAACAGATTTGCAGCTTAGCACAGGTTCATGTCAAAATGATATGACAGGACAGCAACTCCTACAAAATGACTGACTGCACAAAGTCAAAATAAGCTGCTGCACTTCTTGACTAGAAATAAAGTCAGGAAATGTTTTTCCTCCAAACAGATCAGCCATTTTTCTGCAAATGTTTTGAAAGGTTTTGAAATATTTAGCATACCTGTAACTGCAGCACCTGCTGAGCCCTCTGGGCCTTCTGAGAAGCCTGCTTCATCTTTGTTGCACAGCTCTGTCTCAGCTCCTCCATCTCTCTTTCACAGCGACGCTGCTTCTCCTCATACACCTTTGAGAGAACAGACATGGATGAGAGGTCAGAGGTTAGTGTTTCATCTGTTCTAGCATCATATCAAGTCATTTATTTAAAGAGATAGTTTGGACTATTTAGTATGGGGTTGTATGAGGTACTTATTGATATTCAGTGTATTACCTACAGTAGATGCTGGCTAGCTGCTGCCAAAGTTGGAGAAGCAAAGAGTGACACAAGCACGGTAGTTGGGCAATGAACTGCTGCAGACAGGATCCTCAGCAAAATGTATTTTAGCAACTTGAAAAGGGTCCACTTACAAAAATAAAAATGAGTTTACCATTTTGTGAGCCAAATATCACTCCCTTCAAACCAAGTTGGTTTGAGGAGTTGCTGGTCTGTCACTGCCTTTGTTAAATTTGTTTGTGTTATTGTGTTTTTAAAAGGAATAATTCAGATTCAGTCACAAAATAACACAACTACCTGAGCATTCGCAAAGAAAAAAATGATTGTTTTTGCCTATGAACTCTGGCTGGTTTGGAGAGAGCAATATTTGGCTTTCATAGCGGTGGCTTAGAAGGCTAGCTGTAAACTAGTGAAAATATTCTAAATATAGCATACAATTAAACTTTTTTTTAGATGGACCCTTTCAAAGCGGCTAAAATACCTTTTGTTACTGACCCTGTCCAAAGCACAACATTGCTTAACTTCTGTACTGGTGCTCCTTTCTGCTTCTCTTAAGTTTGGTCGTTCCAACCGACATTATGTTACATCAGGGTTGTAACATAAACTGGGTCTTATCTGGGATCTGAACACTAGACCTCTCGCACCCCAGTTTAAAGGAGGGTTTGATCACTTGGTGAGGTAAGCATCTTTATGTCTCACCTGGCAGATGGCAGCTTCATTCTCATCCAGATTTTCCCGGAGTTGCTGCAGCTCCAGGTCTCGTTCCCTTAACTTCTCCTCCAGCTCCCTCACCACTGCCTCGTAGCCCTCCACAGGTGGCGGCGAGTGGCCACATGACCCGCTGTCTGACAGGGGCTGCCCGCGCCCACTTAGCGACCCCGAGCCTGTGCTCTTGCTGGATGAGGAACGTCCACTGTCCGAGTTAGTGTGGCCATGGCTCCCACTTCCACCTGAAGTGTTTCGACCCAGGCCTGTCACAGGTTCCAGCTGGCCCCCGGAGCCAGACCCGGAGCTGGAGCCCTCACTGGGGGCCAGACTGTAGCCTGTGCTGCTGTGAGTAGGGAGGCTGGAGAGGGAGTTCCTCCCTGAATCTGACATGGAGCAGGACTGGCTGCTCCGAGCATTGCGGCCTCCGCTGTAGGAGTTGCGCTTCCCTTCAGAGCTGGAACTGCTGCTCGCTCCATTGCCAGTGGTGCCGCCGGCGGTGTTGGATCCTCCAAGAGGCAGCAGGAGGTTGAGGCTGGCCTGGCTCTCTGACAGACTGCTACCCCCTGGCCGTGGTGACAAGTACTGCACAGAGTGACGATTCTTGGGAACGACAGGTTTGAAGGCTGTGGGACGAATCAGCACTTTCTCCATGTTCTGAAAGTACAACATTATTAAAAAAAAAACAGCATTAGTGAGTGATAAAAGCTAAGCTGCGCTAATTAGCAACGGCTGAATAAAACTCATTAGAGAGGGGTGAGTGATATGCTGGCAGGTCACCCCTCAAGGCTCTGATTAGTTTAATTTGGTTTAATTGATATTCATGGGCTTCATTAAGCAATTTTCTTAATGATTTTCCTAACATCTAAGATAGAGAGATGGGCCAGAGAGGGAGAAAGTGAAAGAGGAGAGGACAGAGAAAATCTGATTAAAGGGCAGAGAAGCAGAGAGGAAGGAGAAGAGGGACGAGTGGAGGAAGAGACGAGATAAAGACAGAGGGGGGTGAACGCTCCTCACATGTTCTGTAAGCATTTTTCTTAACGATCTTCCTCAGGGTTCACTAAATACGTCAGTGAATGTAAGTGAGCTCTGACATTGATCATCATGTGTCTGCAAGGTGAGCAGCTGTCAAATGATCCATCTGAGCCTGACAGGCCAGTGATTAAGCTTCCCTCCGGATCGATGGAAATAAATAGCCAATTAGACAGCTGAGGCAGTCTGCTGTACAACATGCTGCAGAAATGCTCATGAGCTCAGTGTATATACTCCAGGGTGTGCAGAGGAAAAAGGCTACGCTATGATATTTAATGTCACAATCTGTAATATTGAGCTGTAATTAAAGAAGACATTTTTCCTATAAATATCTTCAGGTCAGAAGTCAACTACACAGCTGCACTTATGCAGTCGATAGAGATTCAGTTTCATACTCACCGGCGCTTAAACACTCCCAGAAAGATAGTGTTTCTACTTTCTATTGCTCCAAATGTATGTTGTGTACAAAATATTGAGGTAAAATAAATATCATTAGACACCAAAAAAAATGTTTTCTTCTTTTTTTACATCAACACATTTTAACTTTTTTGAAAGCTTTCAACTGCACCTCACAGACTTTATCAGCAAAGAAAGTTTGCTTAGAAGACTGTGATGTGGTTGAAATCTCTGTAAATAGCTTGTACATGGACATTGTGTTAAAGAGATAGCTTGGTTTGATGTGAGGCTGTATGAGGTACTTATTCAGTCAGTGGGTGCCGGTGGGTGTAGACAGAATGAGCAATAAAAGGTATTTTAAATACCTACTTTGCTGTAAGACAGCTTTAAATGATGGGAAATCTCCATCATATTTAAGCAAAATATCATTCTCCCCAAACCAACCAATATCCATTTATAAAATGAGTAATTTTACCTCGCAGAACACCAGTGTTGGCCTACCGCTGCTGCGATCTGTTAGTTTGTTTGAGTTATTGTGTGACTTTGGTGACTCCCAACTATTCTTTTCTGAAATCACACAATAACACAAACTAATAGATCAAGGCAGCAGTAGTACAGCAACTCTAGTGTTCTGCGAGGTAAAATGACATTTTTACTTACTTAATCAACACATCTTTGGAATTTCTTCTCTACAATTTCTTGCTAACAATAATAATGGCCATGCTAATGTATTGGACAGGCCCTGGCATTTGTCAGTTTAAATATAGCACAATCTACAGTAGCCTGACTGATACTGATATCAGTATTTATGAGTTAAAAAAGTGAAGATATATTACCTGAGAGTAGTTTTTTAAATATTAAAATTTTAATTTTGACCAGGAAAAATCATCCTGCCAGTGCTCTCTGGAGGACAAACTATGTGAGGAAGACACTGGTCCTTAATTACCTCAAATTTTAATCAGCATTTCTGTACTGCAGGTTCTTGATACTTATCAGCAAACATATAAACCGATGAATCTTTTCCTCTTACCTTCTCTAACTGTCCAGACACCGGGATGAGTTTGGGTGGAGGCCCTCCGATGTTGCCGTTCAGAGTCCTGTTGTCCCTTTGGTCCTCAGAGTCACTGCTGGGACTTGCAGCTGCCACTGCCTGGTTTTCATTCCAGTCTCCAGCCACCGCCTCATCGCTCACATACCCAAAGTTTCCATTAGTGCCACCACCACCACCTACTGCTCCTGCAACCGTTCCACCGCTTGCCCCAGCAGAGTTACCAGGCCGGGGCTGCTTCTTGGTGGGCAGCGGTGGAGGCACAACCTGGGCCTGGGGATGCGTTTGGTTGCTGATAGCCAGCAGCTGCTCCAGGGAGCTCCCGCTGCGGAGGGTGTTATCCTGGAGCCGGAAGCAGCTCGTAGCCGGCGTGGAGCGGCGTGACTTGGTGGTGAACTCGCTGGCGGCCCGGCAGTGTTTCTCCTGGTACGTCCGGCCTGATATGAGACTGCTGACAGAACCCATGGCTGTCCCGGAGCTGCAGGGCCCACAGGGGCCTGGGCAGGGGCCGGAGGGAGAGTGGGATGATAGCGGCCGGCACTGCTGGACTTCGAGACCTGGGTTGGGGTGGTCAGTCACGGTCACAGGTAGTGCCTGAACCAGAGCCATGGCACCCTGACGGCGTCAGACACACCACACACTCTGACAAAGGAGAGAAAATAAGGACAAAACATGTTAAATTTATGTTCCACGTGCAACAGATGTGACTATTATACATCACATGCTCTATTGCAGAACAAGGTTTGTCATTCAACATTCGTAAGACGAAATATTTTCCTCTAAATGACATCACAACCAAGGTTACGGCCCTTTTGCCTGCTCAAATATGAAACAGTTCTCCCAAATAATTTATTTTGCCTTTTCTGACTCATTTATAATGCAAAAATCTGATGCAGACTCACAACATCCACAAACTGGGCCATCACTAGGACCTAGAAAAGACCGCTGCTGTGAGCTAACCATTGAAACTAGCTGTTTTAGGAAGTCAGTGTTAATGTCATTTTACTGACAATAAATACTAGCAATAATAATATTTCTGTGTCTTGTGTGGATTCAATGCGGATGATTTATTAAGCCGTGATGTGTTCATGTGTTTTAATATGCTTTCTTTGCAAGTTCAGGAAAAAACATAAGAAACAGCAGACATTTCCACAGGAGAAGCACAGGAGTTACTAATAACATTAACAATGACTCTGTTCTATTCAAGTATCCCAGTAAGCCATGACAGTGTGACCATGAACCAGCCCACAGAATACCGGGACCTTGAAACTGGAGTAGCTAAATGGAATTCAGCCATCATTAGTTTTATTTACACCTGTATTTTCTCGACTGTAGAAGTTTCATACCCTTTAGCCAAACACGAAACATAATTGCTGGGGTTCTTGCAGGGTGCTGACAGTCGTTGCAGTGATTTGTGCCTAGCATCTCATCCATGTGTTAAAAAATAAGTGAATAAGACTCATTATGTGGTAAATGGCTTTACTGGCAGCTTTGAATTATAGAGCTAATCATCTTATCATTATCCTTAAATTGTTCATGTTAAAATGATTAAATACATAATATGAAATATTTGCATTATTAAAATGTGACAGATTTACTTTACGTACAAACTTATTAGAATAAAAAACTGCTTTGCAACAATGAAGCCAATTTGTCTATTGATTTTAGGCCTGTTGCCACTCGTAGAACTCATTAGCATTAGCCACTTTACATCTGTTTATTTGAAACATTTCTCCTGTGGGAGGGGGCACATCCTCAGACCCCCTGTCTCTAGTGACGCCACTGCTAATTGTCAATGTCATTAACGGGGCAGGAAGGGAAAAAAAAAAGGAGGATGGATTTAGTAAAGACTGAGGATGAAACAGACAGAGGGAGACAGAATGAGTCACGGTCATCACCATCTGCAGCTGCTCTGTGATTTTCCTGAAAGTCCCCGTCTGAACCTGGTGAGCAGTCAACTGTGTGTTACTTTCTGAACGTGTTTGAAAACTACTCGCTTCACCGTTTCATGATCACAATGCTCACACGCCTATCAAAACACCTTTGAAGAAGTGAATAATAGCCTCACTTGGTCACTGCACTATTTTTAGGATGAGAAACATGGATACATATTATTAACACAATAAGTGGCAGCAGATTAAGTCTTCCATTTACAGATAGTATTATCAGTGTTAGCTTGTTGCCTGGGGGGACAGAGAGGGGACACATATCTTCAGCCTGTCGTGCCAAGCCCAAATCCGTCTGGCCAAGTGGAATAATCCACGCCAGCTATGGCTGCACACAGTCTGCCAGGACTAACACAATCATACAGACTGACAGTCACACACACACACACACACAAGATGGATGCATCAACAGCATCATTCAAGTCAGTCCGGCATTAAAAAACACAGTCTGATGATATAAAGTTTTGGAAATAATGCCAATAAAGACAGTGTAGTGATTGGGACACAAGTAGGTGATCAAGAGGAGTTTTTGTTTTGTTCATTGGAGCACAATGTAACCAAACAATTAGATCAGATTGCAGTTCATTGCCACATTAATCTTAAATATGTGGTGCTGCAAACTTGTTCATAATCACAAACAAACTAAAAAAAAAAAAAAACCTTAAATACAGCACAGTATTGCGAAATAACAGCTTCTGGCAGCCTAGGGGCCCCAGTACGTTCAGTATGCTCCAGATGAAGTGGTTGTCGGACCATCAAACAGTGCCTGAAACGCCCCCTGGGGTATGTCTGAATCAAACTAGTCTGCACAAAGTGCAGAGGTGGGAAGTGACAATGTACAAACACTTTTCTACTGTACTTAAAGCATAAGTTCGGTTTTTTGACACCTGGACCTTATTGTTAGGATTAAATACGCTCGTAGACTCACCCAGACAATTTTGGTGGAGCTCGGAGCCGTTTTCGAGCAATTTAGATCCAGCCGACGGCGTTTTTTCTCATGCCATAGTAGCGGATGGGGCCAGAAATCGAAGCCCCTAAATTAGACATTATCTGCTGCGAAACTCGCTCATTTCACCTACATTTTATAAATGAATGGCCAGTGTTATCACCATGTCAGCTCAACTTCGTTGTTATGGTCATCCGGGGCTTTACAAGGATGGGTAACTTTTGGTGACATCATAGACGTGCGCCGCAGGAACGCAGCTGAGTAGAGACGCTGTTGTTGCTAGGCAACACGGCAACACGGCTATTTCTGTGCAGCATGGCGGAATATTTATCCGATGTAGAAGTGTCTGACGACGACTTTGAGTATAATGGATGCCCGTATCGTTTTGAGCCAGAATACATTGACGAGGAGCTATTTGAAAGGAGGATGCAGAGTAGGGTGACCAGGTCCCAATAAACCAAAAGAGGGACAAGGGGTATGTTTGTGAGGGACAAAGTGGGACACCGCCTGTAGCTGCATCGTCTCTTCTTGTTTGGCGTCTCCCCCTCCTCCATTTCCAAAGAAGAACGCGCGATGTGAGTGTCATTCACTAGCTGTCACCTCAGCTGTTGGTAGCGCGGAGAAAATTAGGGGCGGGCCTAAGCGCCGTACGTGCGGTGCTACTATGACAACAACAAACAGCCCAGAGTGCAGTAACATCACCGGCTTCTCATTGCTGGGGCCTGAGGGGGATGTTGTGCGGGACATGGTCTCAATTTGCGTGATGCGTGAAAAGAGACAGAAAATGCGTGAAATCACGCGCAAAGCGGGACATCTGGTCACCCTAATGCAGAGGGAAAGAGCCGAACAGCTGGCCAGAGAACAAGCAACCACTGCACGTCCACGAATGGGGGCTAACTGGTGGTGTTGTTGTGGACATTGCACGAGTTTTGCAGCAGATAATGTCTAATTTAGGAGCTTCGATTTCTGGCCCCGTCCGCTACTATGGCATGAGAAAAAAACGCCGTCGGCTGGATCTAAATTGCTCGAAAACGGCTCCGAGCTCCACCAAAATTGTCTGGGTGAGTCTACGAGCGTATTTAATCCTAACAATAAGGTCCAGGTGTCAAAAAACCGAACTTATCCTTTAAATCGAGTTTCCTTTACTTGAGTAGTTATTTGTCTGACAGCTTTTTACTTTTACTCCCTACATTTTAACACAAATATCTGTACTATGCACCCCTTAAAATTTCAAGACAGACTAATTTCTTTCATTATAATGCATGAGTCGACTTTAATGCAGAAGTTGACTCAGTACTTCTACTTTTTCCCTGAGTCTTTGAGTAAAGAAGGTGTGTACTTTTGCCACCTCTGATAAAGTGTCATTTGACCAAAAATGTTTATACCTGTGTACACCCTGCTTCAGACGGTCCCTCCTCGTCCAAGTTCAAATCTGCTTTATTTTCTCACCTCTGCACACTTGGGCTAAACGCTACCTACTACATAGTGAACGTGGTTATAAGATTGTCTGTTTTGGAGAGTTAAGAAAAAGTGTCAGACTAAAGGCGTCATTATGTTTCAAATAACAAGCTCTGCTTTCACTCTGTGAAGTGGGCATGTTTTTCTGATTCGTGCAGTCCCCGCATTTCCACCGTTGGAAAATTGTGGGTGGAAGGGTTTTCAGACTTTTCAAAAGAGCTAAGAAGTAGGACAATATGACTCACAATTAGTGGGAATTTTGCATTAAAGTGATGATTATGTGATATTTGTTGTGGTCTGTACCAAACAAACATGTTTTCTTACATCTGGAGAACAAGATTTATAGGCCAGGGCATCTCTGAAGCACTGCAGCACTTCATTATAAAGCTGTTTTGTCACACATTTTACCTTGTGCAGCTTCTGCAGATTGGATATTGCACTTGGCTATATTGCAATTTTGATAATATTTTAATTAACTCTGCAGCCCTACCAACAAACACTTTCTCTGAAGCACTGATACTTTCAGTCTGACAATTTCTATAACTTTCTCAACAGACAAACCAAAAGTCATGCCCATTATGGGTAATGTATGGCCAGGTGTGCAGAGGTGACAAAGCACGCAAGATTTTACTTCAGTGTAAGGCAACACCATGAATGCCTTCAAGAAGAGACTGAAAAAAATAAAGAAATAAACTAAAATAAAGAAACTACTGTGAAACTACTTGCGATAGTGATATTTGATGGTATTTTTCCATTACACTACATGGGAAAAACCATATGAGTTGGTCTAATTACTCGTTAATAATCCGTCAGCAGGGTTTGTTGACTCCACATTGACTAAACTGTGAGCATGTCTGCGAGTGCGTGACAGGGAGTGAGGGGGAGTGAAAGAAAGGAGACAGACTTCATGAGTATACATGAGTCAAGGAGATAAAGATATGTGCGGTATGTGATCACTTCCCATGCCAAAATAATCGCGCCTCACAACCTCCTTTCACCTTTTATCCAGCCGTCCCCTCCTCTTCTTCACTCCCAGCCCTGACAAGGACCTCTCAGGCAGGGATAATAGAATTAACAACCCTCTGAGACCGTCAACTGCGACCCCCCCCCCCCCCCAGCCTTAACCCTGTGACCCCCTGATGTGTGGAGGGGAGCTGGTCTGATTCGGTCCTCCCACCCCTGTGACCTCCAAGGGTCTGGTTTTGTTCTGGCTACTCGGGCAACAAATCCCAAAAGCTAATTTCCCCCTCTGATGTTGCTCACTGGTTGTTTCTTAAAAAGTTATTGAAGCCCTCCTCGCCTCTCCTCCCCTTCTTGGCTGCATTCCTCTGACAAAGTGAGAATGCTTTCACCATCCCTCCATTCGCCCTCACTGCCTCTTCCTCCACCTTCCTCGTTACATGCATCCTCCTCTGCTGTCAGGCAGAGAAAAACCAGTCATCGTCACTAAAAATAGAAAACATCTCAAGTGCCTCAAATCATTCTGATAGTCTTTCATGAGGCGTTTCTTCCAGCGAGGCATTTGATTCGACGTTCAAAAATAAACTCCAATAGTGTTGCAGCCAGCTATTACAGGGTCAACCTGAGGCCACTTTACACCGCATCCTGAAGCTCTAAAACTATTAAATGATGCTGAATGGCTTGAAGGCAGCCTCACCGCTTCTGACAGGTACTGTAAATACACCGAGGGGTTGTGAGAGTTTACCCTCCACATGCCACCAACCGGCCCTGGATGAGTAAGAGCAGGACTGACAGAAGAAAGAGGTTCCCAGGTAGCTCTCTAACAAGATCCAGAAGTGGGGTCTGTGACGGGGAAATAATCCCGTTATGATAAGTCTGTTAATAACGCCAGCATTATCCAGGAGAGGAAGCCCATTATTCCGCAGTGGCAGATCACCCTTTGCAATCACACGCAACCTCCGAGCTGTTCCGGAGACTCTGCTGGGCTCAGGGCAGAGTTACAGAAGTGAAAATGAGGCAGATGAAAAAGAAGTGGGTTCAGAGGCGAGAACACAAAGGCGGGCTGGGTGGGGGTGATGGTCAGGGGGATTTTAGGGGAATTCCAATACCAGGTAGTCCAAAGAGAGGCTCCAAAGAGGCCTGAGCTCTTGGGAACACTGGGCATCTATAATCCTGTTTGGTCATTATTTGGCCAGCAGACAGACACAGAAGTCTGAGCACCTTAAGATCTCCTAGCAGAAAAATCATGTGTGAAGGCAGACATCGTTTCCTATCCAAACCATCTCCTCTACTGCTGAGCGTCAAACACATTACTTGTGTCAGTTTTCTTTTCGTTCTTTTAGCATTTTCCTTCCACATGTCTTCCTCTTTCAGATGTTGTATCGGTAAGAGACAAAGAGCAAAGAAAATGACAGCTGAAATCAACACTGCAGGCCTTTTGGCAAAGGCTATATTTGCAGGAGGACAGTCCTTTTAAAACTAGAGAGGTTATGGCTGCATGTTTTCATCCTTTGCAGAAGCAAGAGATCTACACAGGAGCAAAGACATCAGATTTGTAGTGGATGGTTGTGCGTAAACCTTTTGAAACTTGGATAATGCTAGCTACTGTGCTTATGCTTGGTTTTGATCCATAAAGATACAAACAAATGTCATGTTTCCAGTGGCCTATTGGCATTGTCATCCTGGACAAGAACAACTGAATAAATTATGAAAAACTGATTTGTATTTTTCTGTAGTAGCCTACTTCCTAATCATGATAAATTAGGGCTGGCTCTTTTTCATGTCAGATGCAGACACTGACACAGCAACCTTGAATATCTGCCAATACCATCAATCCGATACTGTCTTTTTTTCCCCTCTATTAAACAACTAAGCTGTTAATATGGATGCACTTTGCTTAACCCAGCCATCTCAAAAACATCATGCTCAAACTGTGAAACAAATCATTGCCACTACGTAAATATATATCCATACATCAGTTACAAACTATTATGAATTAAAGTAGGGCTGCATTTGATGATTATTCTCATTAATTATTCTATAAATTAGTTTTAAATTTATCAAATTTGATCTATCAAGTCAAGATATTAAGAAAAATGCTCATCACAAGCTTCCAGAGCAGCATGACACACCTTAAAATACCCAACAGGTACTCAATTTATCATATAAAACAGACACAAACGGCAACTCCTAAAACTGGAGAAGCTGGAACCAGCAAATGTTTGGCATTCTTACTCAATAAATAGCTTTAAATGATTACACAAATAAAATTCTCAATTTTCTGTAAATCTGCCTGACTTAAACCTGCATTTATTTATTTTCTGGCATATGATAGATGTACAGAGCAGACAAGGAGCAACATGACTTTTCGTTTAGAGTTATGTATGTAGAGGCTACCCAACACATGTGATACGCAATATACTCTTTTATATTACTCTTTTAGCTCTGTTTTTGGTCTCCACCAACTCCTGAGGGAAATATCTTGCTATTTAGCTCCTAAATGTTCCACTTTGTTCACCAGTTGGGACTGGGACTTATGTGGGATTGCACAGCATTTCTATCCCTTGTCCACGTCCCACATACTGAGACAATTTCTCACATTTTGATTGGCTCTAGTTTTCAAAAGTCAAACCACCACATGGCAGACGTTTCTCTAAATCTCGCTTTTATCTAATGGCTATGAAGAATGCGGGGAAGGCTGTCACTACAGGGTTGTATTTGATGTCAATCAAACTGCGCACACAGGGGCACCTGCAGGTTAACCAGTCACAGTCTTTGCTACCCTATACCCAACGGGGAAAACTGCGAGTCACTACAAAGTCAAAAGTCATGCAGATTTAGGAACATGAAGGAAACTACTAGCTACTACTACTATGAGCTAATAGAATATAAATGCTCATTTTTTAACATTAAAGTTTTAGACTGCCTCTCAGCATTGGTAACATGCCCCACATCGTCCCACAAAAGCATACAGTCGGTTTTTATAACTTTTTTGCTGAAAACTGCTGCCTGCTGCTGGTGAAAACAGAGCTGTGAACCAAAACATTAACGTTGCTGTCATAAACAATGAGCTGAAAGATGCTAAAATGTTCAGTAGAGCTGAGGAGAACTGCAGAGTTTGGTTGATCCATTGTTAATATGCAAATACTGACCAGTGCAGCTTTAACCACTGGTAAAGGTGACATTTTCCTGCCAAACTGCCATGTTTTTAGGGTCTTTGACCTCCTTCCTCCACTTTCATCCCTCGTTCCTGTGCCTAACTATTTTCACCCACATCCCTTTCCTCTCTTCCTTGCTTCCTGTGCTGTATTATTGCTCCACTGCCCTCCTGTCACCCTTTCCTTTTCCATCCCCCTTTCCTACGAGTCCCTGCTCACTGGTCTGTGCAGCTAGATTTTCATCTGCCTTCTTTAACAGCAACACCACAGCGTGACTAACGGAAGGCAAAGCCAGTGTGAAGACGAGAGCAACAGGTGGAAAGTATAAAATTGTCAGATCAGAGCAGGCACTGTATGGATGAGGGCAAAAGTACCAGCATGCAAACGATAATAAGAGCCATTCATAAAAAAAAAAAAAAAATGCCTTGGTATAATATTTCTTTAATAGTGGCCTGTGGAGTGTTACCGATCACAAAAACCTTTGTGAGTGGTACCCAAACACTTTGAGTTTCCAAAATAAAGCGTGGCATGGAGTTGAGAGCTTGTTCAGACTGGCAGAAATATTCCCGTTTTGGTACACAGAGCCTGGGTGGCCTTGATTAATCCTGAGACCAGCGATCTCAGTGGATGGAGATTGTGAGAAAGACAGACAGCGAGACTGAGGTAGAGAGAAAATCAACAGGCTAGGTGAGTCACAATAATCCTTGACGGCTGCTAACAAAAGAAAATCCACAAGTACAGGCACGGCAGCAGCACACTGACACACACAATACCTCAGCAAGGCAATCAGTCCACACCTAATCTACTCTCCCATTTATTTGTCACGCGTCTACTCACCGAAACTCCACAATAAAACTTCAAACAGGCAAGAAAATGGTATTGGAGTGAAGTCAGCCGACTCCACTGTAAAATGAGAGAAGTCTTTTAATGTTTTGCCAGAAGACCTGAGGTTATAATATGCCTCCATTCCAGCACAATGACTGTCTGTCTGAGTGGTCGCTCACTGTCACCTACCCCCACATGGCTCAGCTTTAAAGTCCCGCAGTGTGATTGAGATTGCTGAATGCATGCAAACCTCCACTCAGTCCTCATTAACCCATCGCCTCAGTGCCAAGTCTCTTTTCACTCAAAACCAGAGAGATATTGTCCGCTTTGGCAAAGTAACATGGTTGACATTGTAGCTGAACAAAAGTTGTGAGTTCTTGCGTCCAGGCTGCTGCAGAGCTGTGACTTTATTAAAGCAGGTTTTCTGTGGTCACACAAAAGAGAAATAAGGTTTCTAAAAAGTGAGTCTGTGCAGGAGTAACTGACCCTTCGCTAAGCCCCTCCTGTGAACACCAACCGTCCAATCGATAGATTAGCAATGGTAACTAGGGCGCCACAGGCCTGTCAAGCTTTGTATTTCTCTACATGCTAAAGCGGTGTGCATGGGGCGCTAAGACAAGGCTGGATGGTGGCATCCTTTTTGTAGTCTTTCAAAAACGCGAAACTCAGGCCAACATTTGAGGAATGGATTAAACTTTGTATCCGTTTATGACTTTATCTTCTCTAATGTAAGCTGCAAATGTTAGCATGTCTGGCTGCATCTATCATTTCAATGTTACGCAAACGCTAATAAATGTTAATTTGTCTGTGTTTTTCTTGTGGTTTCCAGCGGTGGAGCTCATACGGTGAGTTGTGAAATGTAGTTTGCCCGGCATGCTGCCGCTCCTCTAGGCAGACTCTGTGGTCACCATTTTGGCACCTCTGCTGCTGAAACCAAATATTCCTGGCTACGCGTATCATTTTCCCAAGCTCAGTGTGTGTGTGTGGAGGAACAGCCCTCCCTGCGAACACCCGGCCTGTCCGCTGTGCCTTGCCCAAAGACACTCTGGCAGTGAAGAGAGGCTCCGGTGGAGGAGCACTCCTGAGAAGCAGCAGGCCAGGTGAGAGGGACTGACACAGCTGACGAGGTTGATGTGTGTAGCGTGGAGACCACAGCTCACAATCCACTGTATCATGCAAGCAGCCATTAAGTAACTTTACATATTTCAGCCCCTCTTACAGGATCTTGTTTTAAAATGTGTCAGATGGCAACATTAAAAAGTCTGCTGGCGACGGACTTCTCAGCTGACTCAAGGGGTTCAAGCATTAGCATTAGCTAGCTACACTAATGAAGCCAGAGTTATTATTTTAGCTGACAAAATCCATGGTTGTCAGCCAGAAATGAGAAGCTGCTTTTGTTTACTTCTATGTGGAGTCAAAGACCGAATGTTTTAACAATTACTCCCAATGTGATGTTAAATCTGCCACCATTATCACTGTAAACGGCATATATGCAGTGTGAGAATGGAAAGCTTAACAGATGTAGCAACAGTAACTAAGCAGGGTGGAGCTTAGCACAGGGTCAATCCTCCCACAGTCCAGCTTTTTTTCCCTTCTCCTCTTTTACCACCAACTTGTTGCTGTTGCAGACGTTAGCTTCTTCTTCTGTTTGGAAGTGTTGCAATGGCAGCGAGGCCCACGTTTTTATGAGATAGACAGACAGGAGGAGTGGGAAAAGGAAGGAAGCAAGAAAGAGAAAAGAGTGAGTGAATAGGTGAATGAGTGAGTGAGTTTTGTTTGTGTCTGACAGTCTGACAGGGGGACAGGTTGGCTCTTTAGCATCTCAAAGCATCTGGCCTCAATTCAGACGTGAAAGGCTGCTGGAGAGTGGGGGTGACCGAGCCCTAGATTTTTTTTTTTCTTTCTCTCTATCACATACACATATAACTGCAGAGAAATTCCCTGTGGGGGTTGACAGAGAGAGCAGCCAGCAATCTATTTAAACTGAATGACATGAAAGTAGCGACACAGGCCTGTGAAAACACCATGGTCATTTGGAGACACAAACTGTCAATCACATGCTTATTTATGGGTCCAGTGTGTTGCTTTTACAATGTGTAGTTTTATTCATGAGTTGTCCTATTAGTTCCTCCACAGACAGCATCGACTGACTGAATAAATTGAGGTTGCACATACTTTTTGTGAGGGTAAAATCTTTACCATAGGACAAATCATATGGTTGCTATGCTGTATGTACTTAATCACTGCATAGATTACAATAAAAGCTGCCCACTGAATGTCACTCTCTAGGGCAGGGAACCACCTGACATTTTTTGACATTTATTTTTGACAGAGGTGCGGACTCAAATTTGATTATTGTAGACTCGACTCAACTTGGCCTTCAACAACAGTGACTTCTGACTTCACTTTTGACTCCCTTCATTTTCTGAGTCAAATAATGTTAATGCTATTAATTCCCAGCAGGTCAACAATAAATTCCCCAGATTGACTTTGTTTTGAACCAATCTGACAGCATCCAGTCAATTTGACAGACTCATGACAGAATCCTGAAGAACTAATGTTAGATTACTGGGGTCCATTTGGAAAAAATTACACCAAAGATCATTTTGTTTGCGTATATGAACAACATGGTGGTCAACAAAAAAACTGATTGCAAATGTTACAACAAGTTGCAACAACTTCCAACTTGACATTTGAAGTTGCACACAGAACAGCAAGACAAAGCTCTGCTGTAAAAACAGCATTACATTTGGTGAAGAGTGCTTTATGACTTGTTTAGGACTTGAAACTAAAAGTTAAGGACTTGGGACTCGACTTGAGTGCCAGAGACTTGAAACTACTTGTGACATACAAAACAATGACTTGTAAACTACTAAAACAGTTTTTTTTTCTTTACAGTTCAAAAATGGGCTGAATCTGACAAATAAAAGGAAGTTTAAGCAGTGAATCAGACACCAGAAGCCATTGTTCAACGTTTTTCACTTCAGGAGAAGATTAGCACTCCTCAGCAGTCTGTTAGCTAAGCACAAAGACTGAAAACAAGGGGAAACAGCTAGCAGACTATGCACAAAGGTTAGGTTGGTTAAGTAAAATCATCTACCAGCACCTCTAAAGCACATTAATTAATACGCTATATTTTGTTTGTTTGTTCAAGTGGAAATAGACATTTTTCCTTTAACTTATTATTAAGTAAATGTTATGTTACTTATTATGAAATAAATGTGTGGAATAATGACACCATCCACATTTAGTTTGGTATAAACGACACTTTCACTGCAGTTCTGTCTGCCAGCCAACACAATATAAAAAATACTCCTCCATTATAGACTGAATGAATGAACAAAGTTATGCTTTCTCTCCTGATGTTTTCTTCCAACATTCTTCTAACACCAGCCACTGCTGTGGTTACTTGTTTGTGTGAAGCAATAATGTTACACAAACTGTGTTATTACGATGCAGTAGTGGCAACAGTGTGGCAATGGCACCAACAATAGTACCTCTTGGAAAGGATGGGGCAGGGTTTGAAAAGTTGTCTGTTTCCACTTTAATTTGTGCCAAAATGTGTAAAAATGACAAGTTGTGATTTTATGGGGGGTTATGAGCCTGGACTTTTTCTTGGCCAGGAGCAGTAACTTCCTGGAGTCTCTACTGGATGCTTGGCAATCTAACAGTGACAACAACACTGTTGCTTTATAAAATAAAACTGTCTGATCAAATAATAATGCGTAAATGAGATTATGAATCTGACCAGACATTTGGTGCTAGCTGTCAGTACTTGTCAGTTTTGATACTGGATGCTACATTTCAGTTTGCAGACACAGTACTGGGTTTGCATACCCAGTCCTGAGCAGCACTAGAGCTGAAGGGTGCTGGTTTACACTCAGCTGGCATCGGCGGAAACTGAGGTAACAGTATGTGAAAAAGGGGACGATCTGGCTGACATTCCTGGTCCGTTCCAAATGTTGGATTTTCCAGGAGATTTTCCAGCCACTGACAGTTATCCAGCAGCGGTCAGTGGTCAGACCCGCAGACACTGGAAATACCAAGAATGCCGGTGGTAGAGACACAGGGATTAGTCTGTCCAGTGGACTACTGTTTGTCAGGATCAATGACCAGCTCGGTCGTAACTCTTTGACTTGGACTTAGTACAATAATTGAGGATTTCTTATCAGCGCAGGAGGAGGTCATTTTGTCTTTCACCTGGTGTTTTACTGGAGTGTGTTCTGGAAAAAACAGGCACTCTTACTTCTCATTGTCCCAAATGTGGAGAGAAGAGTAAAGTTTTCCCTCCTAAACTTCCCTTCCTTCCCCCCCTGCTGCTCTGGCTGTATGAACAGTGGAGAGCCATTGTTTCAGTTTAACAGAGGGCAGAGAGCAGAGAGAAGGGGCCTGTTATCTCACACTGAAAGCAACAACACTCTGACTGACAATGTGACCCATAATATGAGGCAGAATGAGGAGGGGGCAGCGACAGGAGTCTGGATTGTTACTCACTACCAGGCTTCAGTGAGGAAAAGTAGGCCACAATATCTAAAATGTCTCAGCAAAGGTGTGACAGCTTTAGTGTGAAATCACTGATCAGAGCTGAAGCAGACACACACAATGCCACCCACACACACCCAGTGTTACTAAATACAGCCAGGCAAATGAGTTCCACAGCAGCTATTACATAAGAAGCGACGCCTTGGTTTTAACTGTGCCAGCCTCGATGTATAATTCACTTCCACTCATCTGAGAAAATATCTGACATGGCGAAGAAGCACATGTGCAGACGCTATTCAGACATACTGTCCGTGCCGCTGTAAACTCGAGAAAGATGGAGGGGGGACGGACGGGACTGGCGTGGAAAACACTCATTCAGCAAACTGAACAGAAGCCAGGCCGACGTCTAATCTCTCGCTGTCTCTCTCTCGCTTCCTGTGTTTCTGTCTCCCTCCTTCAGCGCTCCACCGTGCTTCTCAACCAGAGGCTTTACATAAATACCTGGCATGACATTTAGCTCCCCGGGATCACTGGAAAATAATGAAGCTGAGGATGAGTCGAATCGAATCTGAATCCAGTTTTGAATTCCTCATCAAATCTTTTGGGGTAGTTTGTTTGATGGCGAATAAGGACATCTTAGTTGAAATATATATGGTCTTTTTATTTCACGCAGTATCGCCTAAAACACAGAGATTCTACTGCACTAAAAGGGTTCAGCACTTGCACCACAGATTTTGTCACACAGCATTTGCTCCTCACTGGGGGGCTGTGCCTACAGCTGCAGAAGCAAAAACAACACATCAAAAATAATATTGGATTTATAATTCACCAATATCAACTCAATAAATTGCTTGTTTTTCTCCATGCACGATGCACTTAGTGTCGCCTGAACGATTGTTACACTGCTGCAGGTTTAAGAATCTGAATACAGCGTAACACTGGTGGAAGGTTGAGCTCTCGTCCTTCTCAAGTTATCAAATGCCACAAGTTCTTGCTTTAACATGATGAACGGTAGATAAATATTTAAGCAAGGGACTTGTCTGTCCTTTGTCATTAATGCCTTTCAGCAAATATTGAATTTCAGAGTAATTTTGTTGTGTATCACCATTTTTTTTGCAGATGCCTATAGTGTCAGACATAGACACAAGAGACTATCTAATGGTGCCTACTGACTATGAGACTGCAGCAGTTTTATATTGTTTTACATCAAAATTATCACATATATGCAGGTTTTTAAACATGGCTTAATAATGGGTATTTAAAAGTCTGTGTGTTTAGCTCTTAGTACTTTTGTATCTTCTAACTGAATCTCTGTGGTTCGAAGTTAAGTTTTCTTTCCTGTGTTGCTGTTAGTACTTTCAGGTATCTGCTTTGTTTACTGTTTCATTTCACTTCCGGCTTTCAGCAGTTAATGACGATTAGATCCTCTCCCACTAAAGACAAAAGCCAGATGTTAGTGGGTGTTAGGGTTTTTTTTGTCCGTTGTAAATGGGGCTTTAGAAGTTTATTGCAAGACAAACTGTGCATAAACTTAGGTGTGACATCAAGTTGGATGAATGTAGACTGTACGATGATCACACCTACTGAATCGTAGGTTATTACACAAGTCAGTATACATGAAAATGTCATCAGTGTGTGCCATCCATCCGCTCCACTATAATGGTAAACCATGAAACTAAACAAGAATCGAGTTCTTGCAATAGTGGTTTTTATGTGTATAGAAAAAATCCACAACAGAGGAGAACATGGACCAATTTTGCAAAGACAGCTTAAGGTAATGTGTGTCAGACTTGTCCCAGGCTATTTTTGGTCACAAGACTGTAACAACAGCGGTCTTTGAACCTTCTCTCAAAGTACGACAGAGGACCAATATTTTAGAGCCACAACCAAAGATACCATCACGTTTCTTTCACGTTGGTCATCTTTCGTTTGGGACAGCCCAAAACCGTATAGGTATAAACTGTGCACTCTTCTTTAGATTTTGTACACGCTTCCTTGGATTTTTCCCATACACATAAATACCACTATTTCAAGGACTTGATGCACGCTGATGACGTTTTCTTGTATACTGACTTGTATCATAGCCTACGATTCAGTAGGTGAGTCTACATACATCAAACTTGATGTAAGTTTATTAGATCCCTGTCGAACAGTATGGCTTGCAATAACCTTGCTGAAATCTCACTGTAGGCACCATAAAAAAGACTGTGAATTGATTTGTTGGATGTGGAGTTTAACAAATCAGAGTATTTTACAAACCTTTGAACATGATCCAAAGTGGAGCCAGATATCAGAACCTGACCCTAAAAGGAAGAAGATAAAAAAGAGAGAAAAGCAAAGGAAAGGACTAAAAAAAAATCTCAGTTCCTTTTACTTGGAGCTACTTCACTATCTTTTACTACTGTACATATACACACAGGAGGTATGAGTCAACACGGCTGGAATAGCTTACATATGGAAGCTGCAACACGTGATTCACCTTTACCTCATGTGTTTTGATCAGAGCAGATGAGGTAACCCATCGTCTCTGTCCCCACTCTCACTCCCCTCCACGTCACCCCTAACAGTTAAAACTTTACGTCAACGTTTGCGTCTCGACACCTGCACGTTTACAGGCGCTGTGTTTATGGAGTGAGACGTCACTCCTCCTAACTCTGCCAAAACCCAGCCTGGGTAATTACAGTCTTCTCTCCAGCGTGCTCTCAAATGAAACCTCAACATGACACGGTCAAACCGATAGCTACTACAAAGAGTGGAGTGAATGGACGGCCCTGTCTATAAACATATCTGCTGACACATCACTCCTGGGCCATAACAAAAGTTGATGAGAAACTACAATATGTGGCCCGAGGCGCACGAGGAGTCTTGTAATTACATGCATAGGGAAGACAGAAGAGAAACAACAGGGCCCGTGTCTCCCAGAGTGCTTCGTCATCAAAAGAAACACAAAGATTCCCTTTGAGTCTTCTGGATAAAAACATGTTTTGTACGGGTCACACTTCTGAGATGAGGCCTAATTGTCTGGCAGAAATATACATGCTGCCTCATCATCTTCAATGTGAGTGTGAGTGTGCAGACAGATTGAATAACACCTTCCTCCTTCTCATCCAGGCCAACTGTACACAGGGTAGCACAGCTTTTCAAGAGGCTGAAATTTCCAATCAGTACACCACAACAGTCTATAATGAGCAGATTATCCAGGCCAGGATTAGAAAACCTGGCCAAAAACTTATCATCCCACCTCAGTAAACCCAAGCTAACACGTCTGTTTGTCTCTGTTTGTGCTGGCTGACAGTGTCCTCCAGGGTCACTGAGAGCAGCTACAACTTTAGAAAACTAACTTAAAGCCAACTTTGAATCATTAAGCTATGTTCAATCTCTGGCAAAATGACTAGAAAACCAAGTTTTCTAGAGATTCTTGATCACTGTTTGACCATTCAGATCTCAGTCGAAAGAGTTTAGAAGTCCTTCTGCTCATATCTGAAGACAGATTGAATAACAGCTTCCTCCTGTCTTCCTCCTCCAGGCCAACTGTCCAGAGTTTGGAACAGCTTTTTTAAAGGCTGAAATTTCAAATCAATACCTCAATTGTCTGTAATGAGCGGATTACCCATGGTGAGGATTAGAAAACCTTGCCAAAAACTCATCATCCGACTTCAACAAATCCATGCCACCAGGTCTGTTTCTTCCTGCTTGTGCAGTCCAACTGTCTCCAGGGTCACTGACAGCAGCTACAACTGTAGAAAACTAATTTGACTGAATTATCCAGCTGCCTCCAATCTCTGTCAAAGAGAGGACTAGAAACAAAGTTTTCCAGAGATTCCTGATCATTATTTGACCATTAAGATCACAGATTAAACAGGTTTATAAGTCTTTTGCTTGTCTCTGCAGACTTTGTTGTCCTCCTCTGTCTTCTTCTTCCTTGTCCAAGCCAAATGTCCAGAGGGTGGGACAGCTTTTCTAGAGGCTGAAATTTCAAATCAATACCAAAACAGTCTGTAATGAGCAGATTAGCAAGGGTCAGGATTAGAAAACCTGAACAAAAAACTCATCATCCCACTTCGACCAAGACAAGCTACTAGGTCTGTTTGTTCCTGCTTGTGCAGGCTGACAGTCTCCAGGGTCATTGAGAGCAGCTACAGTCTTAACGGCTTCAAAGGTACAATCAGTGGGATTTGTCCAAGCTGTCCATAAACACACCAGAAAGATACCAGGATGTCCAATACCAATGTTTTGTGTTGGTAAAGCGTCCCGAGCACAGCAAAATAATGAGAAAAATAAGGAAATACAGCACCACCACACACTTCTAGTCATTCATAAGTGATAAAACTCATGTTAATATGAATCTATACATTCTTTTAAAGGAAAATGCTGCATATCATACCTTTAAGCTGAGTCTGAACCATCCAGCTGCCTTCAGTCTCAGTCAAAATGACTTGAAACCAAGTTTTCCAGGGATTCTTGCTCATTATTTGACCATTCAGATCTCAGTTTAAACTAGATTTTTGAAGTTCTAACCAACTTTTTGGCCTTCACTAGCATTCCTAACCTAGATTCCAATCCTGTTAAAATCAGTGTTTCCATGTGAATGGGCCTGCCTGGCAACTTTTGTCTCAAACTCTTTCCGTTACACACCTTCCATTATTGGCGTTTCCGCAACTGACACCCTCTCAAGTGGCTTCACACTGACTCATGAATACAAAGTTTCCTCAAGCAAATTTCATGTAAACTAAGTCAAACTGGGATAAAGAGCAGGGTGAAAAGAGAGCCAGAGTTTGGAGAATTTTAGACACACACACACACACTTATGCAGAGACATGCACAAACACACACTCTCCCTCCACACTCACCCCAGTGAGAGCCCTGCATCGCTGCCTCCACTTGTCTCCGTCTCTCTTGGAGAAAATAATGTAAAAATCACTCCAGTCTCTGTTGGATCAGATTCTCTCCTTCTTTCTCCCCGTCGTCTACCTCTTCTCTACAACACTCCAGCTTCCTGCCACTGCCTCTGTGGACTTCATATCCCGACACGAGCACTTTCAAATCTGGAAGCCCCCTTATTTTCCAGTCCTGTCCTCTCCTCCTCTCTCTTCTCACTTCACTCCACTGTTCCTCTTCTCAGCTTTCCTTCCCTGCTGTCTGCCTTAGCACCGCCTCCCCCTCCTCCTCCTTCTCCTCATTCCTCCCTCCCCTCTCTCACTTTTGTCTGCCAGCCCCCTGCCTCTAGTTTCCCTCTCTTTACACATACACACTAAACACACACTACTCTCCTCCCCCTCTTCTCTTTTTAGCCTGAGCTTCATCCATCCCCTTCTCTTTCACACACTATATTCTCTGCATCGACACAATCCTGCGTCAGATTGAACATTTTTAGAAATGTTACCCACTATTTCTGTTTAGTGTGTGTGTGTGTTTGTGTGTGTGTGTGTGAGTGTGTGTGTGTATGAAAGCAGAATGGCCCACAGGCGTCAGGGGGGACGTCTTATCACCCCCAAGTTTCCAGCAACTATCCTGTGGCTAAATAACAGTGCAGTTACAGCCAATTGTGCAATTATCAAACAACACCGACTCCATCAGGAGCTGCAGCCGTCACAGGGAGGGAGGGGGTAGGTCAATTCACTCAGATGGGGTAAATTACATAACACGTTTCTGCTCATCGCTGCACACCCCACATGCTCTCGTGCACAAGAAGGTGAGCAGGTAACAGAAATGAATGAGGGTGAATAACTGAGTGATGAGTTGAAGGTGTTTGGATGCAAAGTTTAGAAGGTGACGGTGGAAAGAAAGGTGTGTGTGTGTGTGGTGAGCTATGCTTCCTGAAGCTATATTAAATCTGGAAATCGTTTATTTTCATTATCAAGAAGTTGAATATTTCTACTGTTTAATCTTCAGATGAAGCCACACCTACTTGTAAACTTTCTCAGGATGCACTTAATCTCTATTAATAATTCTTTCATTTTTGGCTAAAAAGGTTTTCTTGCTGCAGTGGTCTCCTCCACAGGAAACGCCTGCATCGTTTCTAACAGAAACTCTGACTTGCTTGTCCCTGGACCTTAATGGTTGATTACTTAATCTGTTTGTCCTATTTATTTATTTATTTTACTGCCATATTCCTATATCATTTATCTCTCTGAATGTTTTTTTTAAAATCAGTGCTGGTTGGTTTGGGATTTGGATTTTTCTGTTCTTTTTTTTTTTTTTTTTTTTTGGTCTCTCATTTTGCAGCTACTGTTGAAGGGTGTGTTTGTATCCGTTACATTAAAAAAATATTTTAAAAAAACAAAACAAAAAAACATTGCAGCTTGAAGACATAAAATTATCTAGTAGCCTATCATCTAGTACTTGTTTTGCTCAACTAACAGTCCAAACCTCAAGGACATTTAACATAACCGTGAAAATTACATAAAACTAAGAATAGCTGCAAATCCTTGCATTTGCTGCTTTTTGCTCGTCGCTGGCTCGATGGATGTGTTACTATTGGTAAGTCCACAATTTTGACTTAAAACTACTGGATGAATTACCATGGCATTCTGTAAAGACACCCATGGTCCTCAGGGGATGAATCCTAATGACTCGGGTGATGTCCTGACTTTTCCTCTAGCACCTCCATGAGGTTTACATTTGTGGTTTTCACATTTCAGTTTGTCCACCATATTAGTTTATGACCAAATACCTGCATCAACCTCAGCTGCACTTTGTTTTCAGTGCTAAGTAACAAATGTGAGCACACTGAGCTAATGTAGTTAACACGGTAAATATGCTAATGTCACTGTGAGCATGTGAGCAGGCTGATGTTAGCAGTTAGCTCAGAGCACAGCTGTGCATAAGTGCAGCCTCACAGAGCCGCTAGCATGGCTGTGAACCATTATTTGTTCATCAGAACAGTTAAATTGTTCAATTGTTTTTCCGTCAATTCATCATTTGATTAATGCACTAATTGTATGAGCACTACGCTATCTATAAATCACACTCACTGCTCTGCTGTGAGGTACACAACACTAACCACTTAAGCTTTATTGTTGTGTGCTTCCATGGAAAACCAGTAGGAGGGCTGAGTAATGCTGGAAGAGTGTGTGTGTGTGTGTCTTTTCTCTCTCTTTCCTGGAACTTCCCTGTACCTCCCTGTGAGTCCCACGGCGGTACAACAAGTGAGAAGAGAGTTCACTTGTGCTCTCTGACTTGGCACTTTACTGCCATTAACACGGCCCACCTCTCCATGCTGAAAATACAACACCAGAAAGCTTTTCAGGCCTTTATGTGCATGTGTGCATCAGTGAGTGTGTGTGAGTGTGTCTGTGAGTCAGCAGAGTTTCTATTTCAGCCTATAAAGGTAATATTAACTTACAAACTGAGTGTACCCGTTCAGTGTAACATGTCAAACCCTCGCATGAGTCAGCACAGAGTGGGTGGCTGAACGTGATGTTTGAAAAAAAAGAAAAGTTTAATTTTGTTTATTAAGTGGACTTTCAGATGGATGAAGGATATCATACGCACAGTGGAGATAGTCTGCTTTTTCCTTTTCTGTATCTCTCACATCATGTTTTTCTCATTTCACCCCTCATTTATTCAGTTATCTGTCTGCTAGCTGCCAAACAACCTGAACAGGTAACTGATGAGGGACAACAAACCTTTGTGTTTGTGTTTGAGTTTCAGAAAAACAACACTTTAACATTGTTAAGTATCATACACCAGGATTCAGTGATTTTTTTTTTTTTTTGGTCAGTTGGGGGCAGTGCAACAAGCTGTGCAGTGACATGACATCACTTTATAAATTTGTTTTGGCTAATTTGTTATCAAACAGCTGCATATTTACACATTCAACAGATATGGAGCATTGTCATTAATGGTCATTAATTTGGAGTTTTGTTTTTGGCCACCTGCTGAATTTAAGTCAATCAACTTTTGTTGCTTTGTGTTTGGTCTTCAGTAACTCCTGAGGGAAATATTTTGCTCTTCACCTGCTAAATGCTCGGATATTCACATCACACAATTCAGCAACAAGGAGGGTGCTCCAGCGGTCATGTTATGTGGCTGTGTGGATTGACATCTGCTGATTGTGATCACCTTGTGCCAATACTGCAGCAAATATCTGACCTGGTTTATAACATAATGTACAATTACATAATTAATAACATATATATCTAACTATTACGTAATTGGGTGAGAACTTCTTTTTTAATTCATATTCATATCATATTAAGTTCTGACTCTTCCCATGTTCATTCATTTTTGCAAGTTAAGTACATCAAAAAACTTCACAAACATACTTTGGCTCTTATGTAGAATTTTACCTAATTAAATGCTTTGACATTATCCATCAAATCAAGATAATGTAGTGCAGAAACACACAGTAAGCTACTTGTTTTCTGTCACTTTGTGCTATGTTAACCGATCCAGACCAAGACCTTTGACTTCAGTTTAACATAGACAGCAACAGTGGCAGGATAAAGGTCAACATGTTCACCAGCTAGTCGCTAACTTTATCATTTGGTGCTGGGGAGCTGGCATGCAGCGTATAAGAGTTTCTTAGAGATTCTGAAAACAGCTGCCTTCTGCATGAGACTGAACTGAAACATAAAAGTTGTAGCCTGTAAAATTAAAACAAGGAGCTGAAAGAAAAACACTGTAGAGCTGAGGAGAACTGCAGAGTCAGGTGATAATTATCTGTCTTCATCATAACAATGATCCAGTTCACATTAGATATAGTCAATTTATCCATTGTTGACAGAAAAATATGAATTAGTGCAGCTCTAACTTGTAAGAAGCATGTATCAACCAAAAATAAGGGGCTGAGTAGAACTTTGTAGTCCTTTGTTTTTTGAAAGTGACCTTGTCGAAGCAGGCGGCGGGTATCGTTATGGGACAGCTAATGAAGGAAGGGGACAGCTGGGCTGGGACAGGCTGAGCTGGACTAGAGGAAAGACGGAGGGCGGAGGAGACGGCAGATCTGTAATGGAGACGGTGGAAAGAAGAGAGGAAGACAGCTGCTGCTGTGTTGACCACACAATATTATCACCCCACATATCTCACAAACACTGCCCTTCACTGAGAGGCCTTGAGCGGATAGAAAAGATAAGGATTCAGTGTTGTGTGGCTGCTCAGGGCTGAAAAACAAACAAAATGCAGACGGACACTACTGAGTTGAAAGGAGGGAGCACTATATATTACGTTTTGAGAAAGAAAATTAGATTTGTGGCAAAGTAAACCAACAAACACACCGTCCCTGACTCTTTTGCTGTCACCCAGCCGCCGTATGGAACAACATGGGTTCAGCCACAAATTCCTGACCCCCTGACCCCTCATCTCCTCCGTCTCTACTCCCTCCTCCTCCCCCCCTGTGTCACACACTCCAACTGCCATCCATCTCCGAACCCAATCCCTAATCGGACACTTCAAAGACACAGGCCAAGACCCCCATTTCCATAAATGTGTGTGTGTCTGTGTGACAAAGTGACCACAGCGGGTCACTCCAAACTGAGCCCACACCACCAAGTCAGACCATCGATCAATGTCCCGGACTCCCCGAAAGACATGAGGGAGAAAAGAACAACACCATCAGGGCGGGAGAGACGGAGAGAACAAGAGCAGTAGGAGGAGAGGGGGACGCTTGAGTCAGCACATATTGAAGGTCAGCGGCGTCAGAGAAGGGTTTTGTCTGCTGCAGAGGATGTTTTATTTTTTTGTGCGGTTCTTTTACCTCAGAGTGTCGTCCAGCGTACTCCTCCTGGAGGTCTGGGGGAGACAGGGAAATAGCAGAGAGTTCTCATCCCAGGACCTCGCTCCTCTCTCAGCCTCTCCTCCTGCAGTCGTCCTGAGGGGAAATACAGAGCGTTAATGTTAACCTGTTGGCTCAAAATTACACTCATGATTGCAACATTTATATTATATTAAACCTGCTATAAATGACTTTTATGGCCACTTGGGGTCAGTGCAAACAACGTTTCATTCATTTGAAGTCGTGTTTCCGCCCTCCTGATAAACTTAAGACCAATATTCACTCTCTTTTAGCTCTGTTTTTGGTCTCCACCACCAACTCCTGAGGTAAAAAATTGACTCTTTAATCGTTAAATGCTCAACTATGTTGTGTCTGTCTGCTGGGCAGGTAGTGTGTTGTGGGTTTTTGGGGCTTTTTCACTAAAAACAGCTGCTGTGAACATCGCCGTGAGAGCAGCGAGAGTGAACAAAAACAGTTAAATTGCTTAACAATGAGCTTAAGATTAGTGGAACCGCAGATTTGTGAGATAATTCTCTGTAGGTTAATCACAATGAGCAACTCCTTTAACACTGTCAAACTGTTTTCACATTGTTGGTCACATTTGATGTCACATTAGATGCACTCTTATTATATAAAATGTTTATTATAGACACTTAAGATTTTAACAAATGCTGAATGCTTACGGTGCCGACCATGAACTGACATATCCCTGGTTTGATTCTGGCCAGTAACCTTTGTTCCACATCATTCCTCATCTCTCTTTCTCCTCATGTCCTGTCATCTCTTTACTGTCCACTGCCAAATAAAGACACAAAATGCCCCAACCCCCACCCCAAAATAAAGCTGACTTATTTTAAGCCCTAAGAGTTAGCCACCCTTCCCCCCAGGCTAATGTTAAACTAATGTTTCCATGGTAACAATATTTGACACAGAATGGAAAGAAGTTTGAGAAAATGCAGTAACCTGTTAGACATATTCAGCTGTGAGGACATCTTCAGTCTAACACATTGGAAATGTAGTCTGTGTGTATGTAAATAAACCCCGTTCAAGATTGTGTGCTGTTATATGGTGTACATAGCCTGTCATAACCTGTAGCAGAGCAGTGTCAGATTTCGTTGCAGTTTGTGTCTACGTCCAACAAACAAAATGCTTTCTGATGTAGTGAAGGCGACCTGAGAAGGTTTGATGCTGTTGCTCAATCCGCCATGTTTTTCAGTCTGAATTTATCCAGAATTCATGGCAATTTAGTTCCACTTATGATAGTCAGGATTTAGCAATAGAAAAACTTTGTGCAACTGTTGAATTTAGAAGTTTATCTCAAGTCTAATTGTTAGTTAGATCTAAACTGTAATTAAAGTCTGTCTGTCTGTGTGAAACTGGCCCCTGAACAAGCATCCACATGCAGATGAAAAATACAATTAAAAATGACCCAATGACTTTTTTTAACACAAAGGTTTACCTTAATTTCACATATTAAACATATGTATATGAATGTGAGACTGTGTGATTGCATGTGTTTCCTGTTTCTAAATGAGGCTACAAAGTGTAAAGAACCAACAATAACCCATCAAACTGGGAGAAAAGAAAATGAGGAGGAAATTTTAAAACACGGTAACACGGCAGTAGAGCTTGGTGATAAATTGATTTAGGTGATTATGTAATATCCTGAATTATCTTAAATTGTTTTCCTAATTTGATGAGCTGCATATGAATCAAAACAAATCTCTGAGCTGACTTCAGATGAGTGAAAAAAGCAATGAATTCTGGTGTGTATTTGCTCGTCATATCCACATAACTACTGTTTTTCTTTCTCAAAATATTCCTGTGCATAAATATCTTATGGTAACAGCAGTATAGTCTAGTATAGTGATGAGGTATTTAGTCAGAAAACCCTCTGAAGTTTGATTTGGCACATCCTGGCTTCCAGTAACAGAAAACATAAGCTCTTTTCTTCTGTTTGCACACTGCAGGGTTTTATCTTCTTTTCCCAAAAATGCTAATTCAGCCTCCGTTTTTCATTTATGCTTTTTTTATCATCTGATCTCAGGCTTTCTTTCTCTGCGCTTCCTCTCCACTCTCTACACAAGCAGCCGATGAGGTAATCAGTCAGCTTGTTACAGTCTGATAAGTGATACGATACGAGTATTGATTTTGGCCCCTGTGTCCCAGTGCAGGGGTCAGTCCTGCCACATCGCCCGGCTGCCAGGCCGAGCTTCAGAGCTGCTTTCAGGAACCACAAACAGATGCTGACTGGGCTCTTTCTCAGCTATTGTCACAGACAGACAGACTGTAGCAGTATGGACGGTCACGCTGACAGATTTTCCTTTGCAGAAAAAGTATTGTCAAAGCAAATTGTGTCAGCTGGAGTTGGATGTT
This sequence comes from Lutjanus argentimaculatus, assembly GCA_034769285.1. Taxonomy (NCBI): domain Eukaryota; kingdom Metazoa; phylum Chordata; class Actinopteri; order Lutjaniformes; family Lutjanidae; genus Lutjanus; species Lutjanus argentimaculatus. The sequence goes on along the minus strand of JAWZSL010000013.1, from coordinate 11,615,503 downwards.
GTGGTTTGGCTGCACAGAGAATCAGCTATTCCGGTCAAACTTTGATCAACAATGGATGAAAACATCATATGGCTCCCACATGAACGACAGTTATATCTGTCTAAATTTTAATGACCTTACTCCAGATTATAAGATCACAGTGCATTGTTTTCTCGTCAAACACAATACAGAAGCTCAACCATTTTTCCAGCATCCATCAAATGAGATGCAAAGAAAAGCTAATTTCAATAGGACAACAACATAATGCATGACCTTTTTAAAATAAATCAATATAATCCATTTCATTCTGACAAATGATCACATAAAACATCATTATTGATCAACGTCTCGGGTTCCTTAAACCTCTAATGTAGCTGATGTTTTTAAGAATCTTAAATAGCATCAATATGGAGAAAACATGAAATGAAGTCATGCGCTGGTCTGTGTCTGTCAACAGAAAATCTCACAAATCCATGAATGGTTTTCCGTAAAATCTGGAGGTCAGTTGGGCTTCAGGCCGAGGAGGTACGACTGATTAAAGTGGCAATCAGGATCTGGGATTTCTGCCATTAGATGATTATTGTGTTTCGGCCATTTGAGGCCTGATTTGATGGCCACGTGCCTCGCATTTGTTACTGTGAACACCAGTGAGACACGGTCTGACCATATGAAGCTGAGCACGGGGCAAAGATATCCTAACAGGGAGCCCCTCAGGAGGGCAGATGGTCAGGGTCTTCCCTGAGGGACACAGAGGAAGGATGAGGGTCGAATTGTGAGATAACAAGATGGGGGTTAAGTTTTGTCAGATGCCTCCAACCCCCTTAAAAAAAAAGTCAGGGAATCACAAAAGGCAGTAGGATTCATCCTCCGGTAACAATGAATGTTTGTACGAAATTTCTTTGCAATCCATCCAATAACTGTTGAGATATTTTAATTTTGGCTAGGGATGTCAGAAGAACTGAAAATAAATGTCGTATACAGCACCTTTAAATAAATATTTCCAGAATAATGGTCTGTCACCATTTCAGTAAATTTAAACTACTGCTTAAACTACTGAGTTCAACTTATATTCAAAGTTAAGCAGCAGAAATCACTTTTGCACTCCATAACTTTCCAGACAGGGCAACATGCTCCCCTGACTGTAATTTGTGTCAGGTGAAGTAAATATCCCTCTCTGTCCTTTGTCCTTGAAGCTCAGAAGAGTTTTTAAGGTAAAGAAAAATAACATGGCTTTTTTTTATTATTGTTTTTGTTTCGTTTGACTGACACTGCCATCCCTCCAACCATGCAGCTTGTGTGTCTAAAAGGAAAGATTTACAGTGATTTGCAAATACAGGCACATGTACTGCACTGTAGGCACACACATGCACATGTATGCACACACGAGCACATAAATCTGACCCAGGCCGGACTGTGGTCAGCTTTACATTTTTTAATTTTGATAAAACCCACTTCAAGGCCAAAACACATGACCTGTGATATCTGCAGAAGCTCACGAACATGCACATAGTCACACAAACATACACACACACTTTCTATGCACTATCTCTAATCAGGAGATGACATCTCACCCTGTATGATGGGCTGATGTGGACCCATGGGTGCAGATTAGATAGAGATTTTTAATCCTTTAGATCACTGCTGGATAGATTACATCGCTATAGCAGCATATGTCCTCACTGCAGGGACCACACTTTATGTGAGTACAATGACACTATGATTTAGGGTCACCCACAGGGTGATGCAGCATTAACTTCAGCTCAGGGTGTTATTAAGGTTATGCAGCCTGTGTGTGATTTGGGTTCACTTTGTTAATCAACCTGCTTCTCACATTATAGTTATTGGGTTACTCCAGGTCTCCACTGTGTTTCAGTGCTCTACTGATGAGGGGGGAGTAAAGGAGGGTGAAGGAGAAAGTAGCTGCCGTCACACAAAAGGCGTGGCTAAATCTGTGCCAAGGTGACTTTTGCAGAATGAAACAAGAGAGAAATGTTCAGTTCAGGCCTAAAAGAAGCAAAAACACATATTACACATATATAGGCGTAGGAGATGGGGACAGAGTCACATGTTGTGTTATGTAATTTTAAATTTGCCACATTAATACACTGTGTATGATTAAATAATGCATTTTATGAGCAATGGTCCAAAGATGAAATAAACTAGACATGCAATTAAACATCATTTTTGATTAATCTGCCAATAATTTACTTGAGTAATTGTTTTATCATTTTGACTATAAAATGTGAGGGATTAATGAAAAATGTTCTTCACAGTTCAGTCCAAGGTGACATCTTCAGATGTCTCGTTTTGTCAGGCTAACAGTCCAAAACAACAGCTGTATACTTCTAACCCATGTATGATGTGATATGCCATCATTATTGCGTGACCTGGCTCAGGTAAAACCCTTTGTTTTACAAATGTATACAAACAGTGAATGCCATAGAACATGACTTCATCATCCTTGGACAAAAATTATTAATAAATTGTGTGGTATTGGATTGGTGCACAGACGTACACTCCAGCATTTTAGGCTGTTTCAGAGGCTGATACCAGAACAACCCTCGTCCAAAATCAACAGATATTAAATGAACAATGATATATAACAGAGAAAAGCAGTGAATCCTCACATTTGAGCAGATGGAACAAGCAAATGTTTCCTTGGAAAATGGAAAAAAATGTTTATGAAGTATTAAAATAGTCATAATATATTCTAAACTAATTTTCTGTTGACCAAATGATTGTTTTTGAATAACATGACACATAAACCATAATATTTGATCACACTGATGCAAAAATTTGGTAAATGCAACCTTGACATAAAGCTAATCTTCTCAGCGATTTGCAACATTCCCCACACCAACCAAATAGAAAACTGAAACAATTAATCGATCAATTGTTCGACGTGTATCTGCCCCGTGATTTGGATCTGCTCCAAAATTGAATGGGTTCCTCGTTGTCCCATACTACACCCTTCCACTAAGTTTCATGAAAATCGGGTCAGAGGTTTATCCACCGTCCAGCTGACAAACAGGAAAACAAACAAAAAAACTGAACTGAAAACCTAACCTCCTTGGTGTCAGTGATAATAATGAAAAAATGAAAATAAGGTGGCCTGTTGCTCCAGAGGTATTTCAGTGATAGCTACCTATTTCTACACTGAAAACTAATTTCTATCATCTCACAGTATTATACACTGTATATCGTCATATTACTCCTCCCCAGACATCTCTGTTCAATAATGGAGCTACAGTCCACAGCACAGTCTCTACTCCAGCTCCAGAATAGAATCAATGGGAATAGTAAAACACTTTGCAGGAATAGAGCAGACAGGTAATGCAATTTCTATGTTATCTCTCTTTCCATTTTGGCTGTCATTAAGCGAACACTCATATTGTGCTCCGTGCCCGGCACTTTGCCGGCTGCCGCTGTCGTTTTTCCAAGAAAGTGGAAAGCTGCTTTGTTGCCATAATATGCCCTGTGTGATGCTTGGCCCACTTTCCAGCCTGCTTTCATTGTGTAAGCACACATACATAAAACATGATTTGCTGCTTCAATTTCTGACTTTTATTCAGCAGGGATTTGGTGGCAGACAACATCAGAGCCATGAAAAGCAGAGCGGAGCAGCGGCGAAATGCAACTCTCCCTCTGATCCTCGCAGCGAGGGAGGGAGGGAAAGACAGTGAGAGAGAGAGGGAGAGAAAGGGTTGGCTTCGTTACAGAGAACGAGGTTTAATCACTGACCTCTAGACTTACAACTGAAGACAAATGGCCATGATTAATGAGGGCTATTCATCTTATAGGTTAAGAAAAAAGAAACAACAATAGGAACTGCATTTGCTCGCGCTGCTCTGATAGATCTATCTGCTGTATATATTAAACTCCAGTCCTGTTAGTTTGAACCTCGCTTCTGATCAAGGAGCTCAGGTCAGGCTCGATGTAGATCCACTGCTGTTCACTAGAGGGCAGCCTGTCTGAGTCTGGCAGCTGTGATGATGACTGTTTTAAATTATAAACTGATCTGATAGTCAGGGAAACACTGTTGTTACAACAAATAATAGAAGAAACGACTGATTCTAATACCTCATGTACCGAACTTCGCCCTTTCTTTCACTTTTATCCAGCCATGTTTTATCCAAAAAAGCATAAACTGTAACTGAGACAGTGGTGGAAGAAGCACTGAGATATTTTACTGGAGTAAAATCACCTAAACAACAAAGTCAGGGTACTGAAGAATTATCAGCAAAATGTACTTAAGCATTAAAAGTAAAAATTCTTGTTCTGCAGGACACTTACATATCATTACATATACCATTATTAGATTAGATTGTTAATACTGATGCATCAATGTGCAAACAGCATTTTACTGTTCAAGGTGGAGCTAGTTTAACTATTATTTACCAAACTACGAGTCTGGCCCCTCCAATGAGTCACAAGATAAATTTGAGGGGTCATGAAATAATTAATGAGAGCTGGAAAGGAGGGGGAAAAAAATCTGCTGCACAAATCTGTATTACTTTTTGAACTTTTCTCAAAGTTTTGCTTTTATAGTCAAACATTAGGATTTACATCTTTGGGCCTTTGAACCGTTATTTAAATGAAACCATCTGAAAGGTTTAGGCGGAAATCACCCTTAGACATAGGACTGGGCAATATAACTAAAAAATCTAACAAGATAAAATGTTTAATTTCAGTCAATATAGATAATAATTAATTTTAATGACTTATTTTAATAACTAATACTAATTATAGTAACTAGAGCTGTCAGATAAATGTAGTGAGAGTAAAATACAATGTTTGCCTCTGAAATGTAGGGAGTAGAAGTACACTGCAAAATGTAAATTCTCAGACTACATCAAAATTGTATTTAATCAGGTCAGGCATGTTAATGATTAATCATTAATCATCTAATCGGCGTAAAGAAGGTAACCATTTAAAAATGCATTAACCAATAATGTTTCACCTGACCACATGGGTTTTCTCACAGTCTGGTTTGGTCTGTCTTGTCTGTCTAAAAATGGCAGTAATTCCACCCTGTTTGACATTATTTTGAACCATTTGTTAAATAAAAACAGGTGAACAAAGGCAGAAATTGTGAGTGAGAGCCTTCTTGATTTATTATTGTGCTTATTTTAATTGTTTGTGCTTCATTAATTATTGTTTCAAATAACAAATGTACCGCTAGAATTGTTTAAATAAAACTTAACTGAGAAAAAGACATGCATTTTGTATCTTATCAATTATAAACGATTAATCAATTATTGATTAAAAACGTGTTCAACTATCAGTTAGGAAAAATACACAAACTTTGCAACCCTAACTCAGGTACAGTAGTTGAGTAAATGTACTTCCACCAGAGGAGAATGACCTCATCATGTACAGTTCTCAGTGCTCCCTGAAGTGAAACGACTAATCGATACACTCCACCTCTGACTCTCCTCTGCTAATGTAGCTCTAAGTTTTCAGATCTTGAGTCATCCTCCTCGGTGGCCAGATTAGATGAGATGACATGAGATCGGCGGGGGGGGCAGCAGCGACAAATCACCACGACGACGTCCAATCTATCTCTGTAACCAATCTTACGAGCAGCAGCTGATGCTTGGACAGAGCTGCACACAATCAACCTCTGCTACGAGTTTCTTAGAAAAGAAGATGATCTTGCATGTTCATGGACAGCTGATGAATAATGAGTCTTCTGTGGGGAAGCTGTGAGATGTGGGCAGGAGGAGCAAAAGTAGACTGCACAGAGGAAATAAAGGGACCAGGAGGAAATTAACAAATGAGAAGAAAAAAAAAGACGGCAGGAAAGTTTTCATTTAGCTTTTTATCATTTCAACCACAGACAGAGCCAGAGCTTTGTTTTGGCTTTTGTTGGTCTCTAGCTCTATCAGCCTGCCACTGTTGTTGTAACAATTTGTCTGTCTGGAGGATGTGAATCATCTCTTTTCATTCACACACTTTGTCTCCTCTCATATTATTCTCCCTGTCTTTAGCTTTTCTCACATTATTTCAAACACGTTTCTATGCACAGATTCCATCTTTCTCAGCTCAAAGGAGAGGGAACAGAGCGTGCACGGGGAAGCTGCCACAGGGCGAGGCGGGGTGGGGGGGCTGCCAGGCGAGAGATCTGCGCATATTTCACAGAAACACGCCGAAGCACCTGTCAGCATCTGGCTGCACTTGAACTGTGCACTGAACTTAAACGCAGAGAGAAGCTGAAATGAGACAAACAGCACGAGAGCCGGCGCTGTCACGCTTCACGCCAGCTGTAGAAAATTGAAAGATTTTTGTCTATTGTGTTTCACCGCCCGTGAAAACAGCAGGATGGTTCGTGCTGCCACAAGAACACATGGGACCTACTCAGAGGTACGTACGTGGTAAGTAAGTATTATGTGAAGTATTAATATTAAGTATAATAAGTATTATCAACAAAATGTACTTAGGATTAAAAGTAAAGTACTTATTAACTATTAGTCAATTAATCAATTAGATGATTGAAAGAAAATCAGTTCCCAACTATTTTGATAATCAATTAATCATTTTTTAATCATTGTCAGCAAAAATTGTCAAACATTTGCCGGGTTCAGCATCTTAAATGTGAGAATTTGCTGCTTTTCTTTGCCATTTATGACAGTAAATGAAGAGTCTTTGGGTTTTGGACAAAAGAAGCAATTTGAAGATGTAACTTTGGGTTCTGGTGAATTCTGATTACCATTTTTCATACTATCATCAAATCATGAAAATAATAGCCAGATCAATGCATTGCATTAATGTGTAAGCAGCATTTTAATATTGTGGCTGTGCCTAGTTTTAAGCTAGTTGGGTAGTTTAATCCAGTGGTTACCAACCATGTCCCAAAAGTGAAGCCAAAATATATCAATCGCCCTCTGGTGGCTGGCTGCAGTATAGGTCATAAATCCTGCCCCCTCCATGTTAGCAGATAGGACCAAACTAAAACATCAAAGTACATGCCAAATAATTTGTTTACTAACATGGATTCTGTCAGTTTAGGTAGTTCTTATCATCCTGATGTTTGTTCAAGTGTTCATTTTTCTGATCAGTTTAGTTTTAATTAGTTATTAATTGCTATAAAAATCAGGTTTCGTGGTTACTACCAGCTGTGCTCTGGTTGTAATTAAGTCAGCCGGGCCAGCGGGTCCCCGACACTGCAGCTCCTGATCACTACTGATCACTCACTAATGTTTCCAACCTGAAGGCCGAGCCCTCCAAAAGGTAACAAAATAACTTTAAGGGGTTGTGAGATGATTAATGAGGGCTGGATGTGAGTAAATGTGTTTTCATTTTCTGGACTTTTCTGTAAAAACTGCTGTTTTGTGACATATTGGTTCATTTGACCTTGTTGGACCTTAAACAGTTATTTAAATAAAAGTTTGCAGGAACAAAATACGTCTTTGGGGAGGCTGGTAACAATGCAGAGACAACTGAAACGTGACAAGGGACTCCAAGTGCTCTGTTTATTGTTAAGGGATCTCAAGACAAAAACACCAAAAAAGACAGGGCAGTGTATTGTTTAGGCTTGATGTTTTAGTTATGCATTGGTGTTACAATCCCTGAATCTACTAGATAAATGTCAATAAATAAAATAAAGTGACAATAAAGTATTGTCACCTTGTTTCTATCTCTCCTACCTACCTACCTAAGTATGGAGGAGAACCTACGGTGACCACAAAACTCGCTAAAGGCTGTATCTAGAGCCAGTGCTTGGCTTGTTCTCTCTAGGATACTCTAGAAATCCCTAAATTGTACACACTGGACCTCTTTGTATAAGAACCTTGAGTAAACTTAAGTAAATGTACTTAGTTACTTTCTACCACTGCCATAGACATGCCACTCTGTGCCACAGCAGGGAGAAAACTCTTATTTACAAGATTAGGATCAGTAAGCAACAACATAGCGAAAAAAAAAAAAAAAAAAAGCACAAGAGCAAGTTCAAGACAGGAGGACAAGGAAAAAGAAACAAGAAGAAATATTTGTTTGAAGGCTTGAGATGATTTCCAGTTTCTGCCTCTGTGTGCTGAATTATGTAGTGGGAGTAAAAATGTGAGTGTATATATATGTAGTCTGTCTCGCTGCAAGTGTGCAGGCGCCTGCACGTATGCATGGCGTGAATACTTGCTTTTATGTGTGTTCATGAATGTGTGACTGTATATGTGTGTCCTCTGCCACGGCCACAGTTAGTGTGTTATTGGAGCAGGGTGAGCCGGGGGCAGAAACAGCAGAAACAAACGAGGTCCTGTGCAACCCCGAGACTGTTCCATGAATCATCCAGGAACTTATACAGTAGCTGGCCAGTGCTCACAGCCTTCAGCTCACAGTTAATAACTTCCCATGCAACGTTTCCAACAGTGGGATGATTAAAAAACACAAAATCCATTTGGTTTTAGGCATATTCCACCCAAAAGACACAAATATAAATGAACAGCGTTTAGAATTTGACTCAACAGAACAAAAAAGAGGTGTATTTTGTGTAGCAGAGCCAAATCTGGGACCAAATAAGCGTGAAAAAGAAACCAAAATCACCTTGAGCCAGCTCACTGCTACGGAAAAAACATAAACTAAAAAAGGTTATTTGCAGAAACATTGAACACCTCATGTATTTAGTTGAAAACAAGAGCTATTTCCTCTGCCTGTGACTCAGTTAGATCATGTGAATGTGCATTTGTCTGATTGTGTGTGTGTGCGTGTGTGTGTGTACATTTGCCTGCAGCAGGTACAATAAACAAGTGCACTGATGTCATCCAAGTGAGCCAGAAGGGAAGCCCACAGTTAGATGTAGTTGAGGGAACACGTTTCTCTCTCTGAAACACATGCATTCACCTGCACGTGTGCTTGTAGCTGTGTGTATGTATGAGAGGACGGGGAAAAAAAAAACAGAGAACACAGATATGCAAATGTGATCTACAAAGAACAAAAAAAGAACTCTGAAGGACATGGTGCACATAGTTAATTTGTTCCCAAGGTTAAGTAGTAAAATCAGGGAGAAGACGTACTCTCTGATTGGGTAATACCAACAAAGATTAATTCAATCTGACATTAAAATTATTGTTTTATGCTGAATCCAAAATAACATATATTACATCCCTAAATTGTGTACTTTTTGGGGATGTGTACTGCTCAACCTTACCGTAAATAAACAATAGCACGTATCTTTTCGGACCCACTGCTCAGCACATATCACGCTACTTCCTAAGAGCTTCCTTGCTAAGTAAAGACACACAACCATGGTAACCTATACCAACGATGAACAGCTGCTGTCTGCTTTGTCTGTTACGTTGTTGTCCTCACTATTGCATTGCATCATGGGATATTCATGCTGGTGTAGAATCCAGTGCTTGCATACTGTAACATTTCCCCAGAAACAGCATGCACCTTTAGTACTACTGGTTTCATACTAAGGTTTCTGACAAAAAGTCTCACACTCCATTTTAGTGCACTAAAAAGTTTGTTAGTATGGAATTTTGGTCTCATATTATTGTTTGCTAGTTAAAAAGTTAACAAAATGTTACAGTATAGTCTGCTAGCTAGCCAAAAAACTAAAAAATATATATTGTTAACTAAATGTTAGGTAAGAAGTTAGTTAGCCTGGTTAGCTGGCTCATGATGGCTCAGCAGAGAAGCTCTAATTTTTCTTCCTTTGAGAAAAACTTGTTTGCTGAATTATCAACGAGTGAAATAAAGAAGAGACACATCATAAAACTGAACTGGGTTAAGTCTGTTCATTAACTTTCTTTGAGGAACTTGAATATTGTGCTCAATCCATCTCAAAAAGGCAACTTTTTTAAAATTTAAACCTTAAAGAGTAAAATCTAGAGTAAAAACTATGGGTTTAAATTTAATCGTCTTTAATTTTAAGTTACTTCAAAAGTTTGGTGTAACATAATGAAAGGTAAACCATGATTATGTTCAGGTTTAAAAATGAATCCTTGTTGGTGTAACCAAGCCTGTGTTTGATTTTGTGTTTTAAAGTGAACACACTGCTCTCTGAAGTGTGCAATTTGTCTCAAAAGACAATCTTTTCATCCACCGAGCTGAGTGGCACGCAATTTTACACACGTTTCACGGCATATTTATGTCAGACACTGTTTGACTGTTAACTCTAATACCTCAGCACACACACGTAAACACACACCGTCAGATCCATCAGTGTGTAATTCTCTTTTACTCATACCTCTGTGGCAAAGGTCAGCGTAGACAGGTTTTCGTGACAGCCTGTATTTACGCCTTCAGGATATATACAGTATTTGTGTGTGTATAGAGCTAATGGAGACTGACATGAAGACTGACATGGATGCTGAGCTGTGCTGCGCTGGGCCAGGCGGTCTAACCCAACAGCAGGGATAAACTATAAATAGACTATCTCATCCACCCCCAACACGCCCCCTTTTTTCTCCTGTTTCCTCTTTTCCTTTTGCTTTATCTGCAGACCTTTTGTTACATTTGATCTCCTTCTCAACAGCTCTTGCTCTCTCTTTCCTCCAGCAACTCCACGTCCTTTCACTGCATCTTCTTCCTAATTTCTGGCCCTCACCTTCATCATCTCTCCTCCTCATAAATCCCTGTATTTGTCTCCCTCTGTCTATTTTGGCTAAAAAAAAAACAAAAGAAAGAAATCCAAAATACTGGAATAACAAATAGGCCAACACCAATCTTGTTATCTCAGAAGAGAGGGGGAGAGCATGGGGGAAGGGGAAACGGGGGAAGATGGGCTAGTTAAGGGGGGAGATGGGGGAGACGGAGTTATGTAAGCGAGGCTAATCCCCTCCCAACCCTGCATAGTAAATGAGACAGGATGACACTGGCCTCATTTCATCCGTTCATCTCTGCATCCGCCGCCGCCGCCGCTACCTCTCCAAATCGCTCCGTCTCCACCTTAATCTATCTGTTTGATCTTGACAGTAGACTGGAAGCTACGTTTCAAACTCTGCACACCAGCAAATCCTGGTCTGCGGACAACGAACGCAAGTTTGAGATACAGCAGGTGAACTATAACTTATGGTTTAATCGCGAAGACCCGTCCCTTTTTCCATCCCGTTTTTCTTACCCTCCTCATATCAACGACAACATCTGATTTTTTGAAAGCTCTCTTATGTAACACAAGCCAACCAGGGCAGTGAGAAAAGAACCAAAAGGAATCGGATGTAATCCTGTTCACCAAACTCCGCCGACAACAACTATAAATATTTCAGATCCTCTCTAGTATCAGATGCCAAACATTTGTGTTTTAAAAGTGGAGCTACTATAACGACATGTCTTCAAATTTTATGGCACAAGACCTTGGATTTGGATTCTTAAAACAAAGGCTTAACTCCCCCCACATGACCCTCACCCCTTCAGCCCCTCTCTTCTCAACTCTAACCCGACAGTCTGACCTCTCCTTAACCCAGTCCCCTCTTCGCACGACATCCAGACACCCTAATCTGTAGAGGTATGTTTTGCTCAAAAGGGTCAACAAGTCCAGAATCATCTCACAGAGAAACATACGACATCACATGTGAGAGATTTCAGTTTAAAATGGTCCTCTGTATGTTATGTTTGGTGCTAATGCCATGCTAAAATAAGATGGTGAATGTGGTAAACATTATGCCTGCATAGCATTAGCATGTTAGCATTGTAATTGGGAGTTTGTTTGCATGTTGACATAAGCATTTAGCTCAAAGCACCACTATGCCCAAGTACAGCCCCACCGAGCCACTAGTCCTAATAAAACATGTTAGTGTTTATTTTCAAGGGAAGGCTATCATGAGTATTCAGTGGTATTTAATTGGTTGCAATCTACAACCTCACCACTAGATGCCACTAAATTCTGCACAGACATCCTTTAAAAAGTAACTCAACATCAGGCTGAAACGCAGTGTTTTGCTGCCCTCTCTGGTTGGAAGTTTGTCTTACGTGCAGTTATTGCACCTGTAACAATGTGCAACAGTGGCGTCACAGTGTACCGAGTTAAATCACTGGAGGTCAGTAAAAACAAGGTTATTCTTAAGTTATTCTTTAAAAAAAATCAATAATGTTGCCAAACATTAAAAAAATCCCTCAGTGTGGTTATATAAGTACACATACAGTTTTTACAGGAGCGGATATTTACAGATTTTACTATGCAGGGGTGGGACTCTTTATAAGTTACCATAAACTATCTTTGGCATTTCTGTTATGCAATTTCTTCATCCAATAATCTTGTCATCAGTCTGGCTCTATTACCTTCATTAATGGGCTCTAATGAGGTTTTCTACTTTACAATCAGTCATCAATCTTTGCAGTCCAGATGATTTTTTTCATTTTCCTCACAGCAAGAAGGTTCTGGATTCAAACTCACCAGCGGCTGGGCTGTGTGGAGTTTGCATGTTTTCCTCTGTGTGCTCCTGCTTCCTCACACAGTACAAAGACATGCAGGTTCATTGGTGACTGTAAATTGCCCCTAGGTGTGAAGTCGTCGTTAGTTCTGTGATGAACTGGCGACCCGTCCAGGATGTACCCCACCTCTCTCAGTGTCAGCTGGGATCAGTTCCAGCCCCCCACGACCCCCCAAAGAATAAGCGGCTATAGATAATGGACTAATGGATAGAAGGGGAGGGTTAAACCATCTACAGTATATGAGCAAGCTACACTGGGAGATATTCACAATCTGACAACCCCAACTTTTATTGAACTCATCAGATTTAATGGATTATTACTGATCTGTGTGGCATTATTAAATAGTTTATTAACCCCCCTTCACCTCTTCAATCCTCCTGCTCAGACAGGACGCTCCAGTAAACTTTGACCTACTTCTGTCTACCCTCAGTCTGGGCTGAGGGGGGGTTAGCAAAACGCCAAGATCCCAAACACAGTGAGCTTCACGCTGCTCCAGCCTGTTAATAATAATATGAATATCAAAGGCTTATTGGGACAATACATCTTTTGAATGTCAAATCGCAGAGGGATGCTGAAGGAGGCTTGAGGACGCGTGCATGTGAAAGAATCACACTGGACTCATTGTTGAGTAGATTTTAAATTCAGCTGGGCACACACACAACATACACACACAGATACACACACACACACACACACACTGTATATCTCATGCTGAGGACTCGATTTCACTTTTCTGCTGATGAGCTACAAGACAAACCCGTCCTTCATCTTTTTATCCGCACTGTCTCTCATTTCCAAGAAATCTCACTCAGCAGATGGACACAATCCTCCATAACCAATTCTCTGCAGAATAATGCAGAGCAGACAAAGACACGGCGACACAAAGGCGCACAACACCTACAAGATCCAGCTCCGTCAGTCTGAGCCCAAGTCCCGCTGAAACTGGAATGAAACCATCAGTTCATAAACTGCAACTATGTTTAAAACCTGCCAAATGTTTCATAAGCACAGGAGAGCATCCAGGCCAGCTGAGTCCTGGCAGTCCACGTGCGACGGGACCGCTGAGGGATGAGGGCTGGCTTGGACCAGAGGGTGGTGGGAGTTATGTTACCAAGACCACGGCTGGGACGGCATCCCAGAGGTTCCCGGAAGAATTCTGGGAACATCGGGGCCCGACACGTGTGTATGAGAGAGAAGGAGATGGAGGCATGGACGACGAGGGGGAAACATCTGTCAACAATTAAAAAGGAGGGATCAATCCCATGGTTTCACCACTGAGGAGAGTACGGTATGCAGAGATACGCTGGGGTCATGATGTAAACACTTTTTCATGGTTAAAACTTCCCAGCCCTCCCCCTTCTCCAGTCTTCCTCTGCTCTCCACTTCCACGAGACAGCCCGGCCACAGTTTACCCAAGCTAGTCAGCTGACGCAGGAAGGGGGAGGGGCGCCGTGAGGTACGCATTCTGCTGAGGGGTCATCTGGCAGACGCATCCTCCGAGCTGGCTTCACTCTGCTGAGCAAAACACACACATACAGGGGAGGTAGCTGGCCAAGAGGGTGGAGGAAATCTAATCTATAAATCAGACACATGTCCAAACAACTGGGTGTCAACAGATCTTTGCTTATGTTATTAGCTCAGAGGTGCCCCGCTGTAACACGCTGCACTGATTCAATTCTGCTGAGGTAGTTGTTTTAGACAGGGCTGAGAAAAAAAAACGTGTTAAGACAAAATCATATCCGAGAGGAAGAAATCCTGAAGAAATCACAGCCAGACCAAACCAGCAGGGGCTGATGAGCTTTTAAACCAGATCAATAATTCATGTTTTGCTTCCCCTGCTGGCGCAAATCAGGTTTCCAATAGAGACAAATAAACAAATAGCTTAATCAATGGCATTCTCACTTGAAGAGACGCGGGGCGTTGTTAGTCACGTAAAAACCTCAACTCAGACAGAAGAAAAATGTCTCTTTACTAAACGATCCGAAGAGACCAGAATGAGTTTTCTCACAAGACAAGATTGCGACCAATAAAAACATCTAATTGTTGCAGGTCGTCTCCAGCCAGTCGCCTCCTCGACCTCCTAAAAACCGTTCATCTTCTCCCGGGCAATGAGCCCCAATTCTGGACCCAACACTTGTGTCATCCATCAATCTTGTGTTTGTGTGTATCTGTGTGTGCGTGTGTGTGGTCTGCTGTTTCAGCACTGGCCATTTCGGTCCTCGTACATCAACCTCCTGACAGCAGTGAAGTGACGCTTTGTGACATATGAGGCCACTTTACCTTCTCTTCCTTGGAAAGGAGAAAGAGAGAAAGGGAGAAATGGGAGTGCTGTGCTCAGATGGATGAAAACTGCTTCCATGTGTAGTGATGGTGCTCATGCTTGGCAAACAGGACAGCTGCTGAATTTGTCCACTGCAGAGGTTGAAATTTACAGCCCATTTAAATGAAAACAGAATGCACTGATTTGCAAACCATTTTCAACTTGTAATCAATTCAATACAGCACAAAGACAAGATTTAATGTTCAAACTGCAAAACTTCATTGTTTTTTGTAAATACACTCATTCTGAATTTGATGCCTGCGACACATTTCAAAAAAGTTCAGACAGGGGTAATAAAAGACAGTAACAGGTGATAATATCATGATTGGGTATTAAAGGGGCATCCTCAAAAGGCTCAGTCATTCACAAGCCATACAACATCAACAACATCCAGAAAAACTTCAGATTTCTCTGGGGTCCAAGCTCAAGAGTCACATCTGTGAACGCTGCCATCCAGGCAACATCTTTTTACGTCCTTGCTCATTTCATTATTTCAGCAAGACAATGCGAAGACACATTCTGCACATGTTACAACAGCGTGGCTCTGTAGTATAAGAGATCAAGTACTAGACTGACGATCATTGCATCCTGTTATTCTTTATGTTTTACACAACATCCAAACTTTTTTGGAATTGGGGTGGTACTTACTGTAACATAACGAGGACTTTAAACTGCAATTTCAGCGAGTAAAAGAAGTTTCTCTACAGTATCTGCGGGGCGCAGTGAACAAATACATGAGTGTTGAGCAAACACAGTTTGATTGGCCTACTAATGGACATTTGGAGCAGTTGGCAGACTTCAGCACTCCTGGTTCTAATGTGATCTGTGCCAGAGCGCTGCCCACTAATGTCCATTATACACAAACTTACTCCACTCTGCATTGATTCTGTCTCTTCTTACAGACTGTAAGGGCTTTCAGAGCCCATCTCTGCCTGCCATCTCAGCTATCAGATTCCAGCAGCAATTTAATTGACCTGCAATCTACTGACGCAAAGAAAACACATTTTGAGTCTCCATTTTGTGTTGAAAAGGGTCCTGCACAAACATGATAATAGACAGGCAGCGTGCTGTTCATGTTCATGAGGCATTTTACGACTGCTTCTGGGTGTTTTTAAGTCTGTGCGAGTCAAAGGGGGGTAATGACAGGCTGAGACTGAGGACAGCTTGACGATGACAGACTAACGTCAGAAGTGGTCCACCCAAGTCTGTACAGCCACACCTTGAGACTGATGAAAAGGCAACGCAGATTTCTTGGTGAGCTCCTATAGCTCCATATTACTCTTAAAGGAGAAATATGTTAAGACCCTAGAGTTCAAAAATTAGTACTGCAGTAAATAGTGAGTTAGAGCCATAGACAGCAAATTAAATGGGTTGAATCCCTACTTAATAGCCTATACAATCTATACTTGTTGAGATATTTTACTCAAAACCAAAAATATCAACCTCCTCATAAAGCTGAAGGAGTAATGAAAGTTATTAAGATTCATCTTCTTGGCACCATGAACATCTGTACCATGAGGTATTTCAGTCTGGACATACTGCAGCCTTGCGCTTAACAGCACAACACAAGATAAAGCCTCATTCTCAAACTTCAGATCAATGCAGAAAGAAGTAAGTCTTTTCTCCCTGACCTCCTGTAGCTTGATGGATAAGCCGCCTGCACAAATTCATGACTTGAAGTGTTGCAGTCAAGAGAGCTTCATAATCACCAGAATCTATTTAAACACTACACTCTCTGCAGCCAAAAATCACACATTTCCTTCTTTCTGTCTTTTTTCTACTCATGGCAGAGATGACCGTGTTTGAATTTGATTGCACTGCACAGACCTGGTCATTATCATCAGTACACAACACGACGACCTCGTCTGCAATCACTCTCCTAATGAAATGTTTTTGTATTAGCAGACAGTCTGCATAGTGTTAGAGTCTGAATAACCTAGCCTTCAAATGTCAGAGTGTAAACACTTCATTCATTCATTTTGTGAGATTTGAGAGATTAACAAAGAGCCTAGTGAACCAGAAATAGCTCATCTGGTTTTCATGTCAGGCATGCAGGCTCAGAAAACCAAAAAGTCTGCATTTCATCTCTTTTAAGGCTGTGTTCATTTTTGCAGTGGTTTCAAACAACAGATTAATTCAATTGAAAGGAATTGCAGAGAGGATGGGATGTTTTGTTTATGCATTCACATGGTAGCAGGAAACAATCACCACATGTCTCTTGTTGTTCACTACTAGACTTCCATTACTGCAATAACTCACTAATTTTACTGGGAGTGGGCCTATCAATACGCCAAGCTCAGAAAATCTAATTAAATTTGTTATCTCTGGAAAAAACCCTCAGATGTCCTTGAATATTTGATGAGGAAATGAAATGATATTGATTTGCAGCAGTTGGGCCTCTTAAAAAGTTGTAAAATCTATACTTTGATTGTCAGATCTGTTCACTCTGTGGACAAAAAAATGCAGCTCTTGTTTAGCGAACCATCAAGGACCAGGGAAGAAACAAAAACGAAGACAGATTTCTTACAATGCCAAAAGACAATATCACATGTAATTTAAAACTGACCAAAACGATCTAATTTTGAAAATTCAATTAGAAAATTATCATGTGCTTCCTTGTAAAACATTTTTTCTTGTATCTGAAGCAATGAGATAAATGTCTCTGTATGAATTCTGGGCAAGTATTTAGAGTCTAAATACTGTGTCTAAATTTTAGACACACAGTAAAGTGACTATAATGAAATTCCATTCAAGTCCAATAAACATCAACTGGACAAAAACTAAGTAGTAAGAGGAGCATGTAAATGTCCATGTGCCACTATGAACAAGGACAGACTGGTGTTTTCTTCCCCCTAATTCAAAGTTGAGTCTGATGTAAACATGAAGCCTGTTCTTGAGGACTCACAAAATACAAAATACCATCTCCCCTTAACAGTGTGGACACAACTTTTCAAGAAAGAAATTCTAAATGTTAAGCTCTAAAAGCTTTACAGATGATTTTTCATTATGGATGTAATCAATAGCACTGATACACAGTAAGAAGAACCATTTCCTCCTGCACTCTGTCAGTGTTTTCTCCAAGAGGAATGGTTCATGTTGTGTTGTTTATCTCTGGTCAGAGCAAAAATCTCTGGAATGTAAGTGGATGAAATGAACCCCATGTGTATGACTCATTTAAAGTCCCCCTCCACTCAAAAATATGTGTTTCTCATTTCCACAGTTGGGTGTTGGAGCTTCACTGTGCAGAATAATGTAACTGTGTGCAGAGTTTGACACTAGAAGGATGTTTTCACCTTCATCGGCCGAAAGTGGAAAGTGTCTCTGTGCTCATGGACAATCTGATTTGAAGGGCGAGCCTGCATATGTGATTTGTGACATCACAACTAGTTTGGAAGTCAACCCTGGTCCAATATTCAACTTATACAAGTGTGATGTAGAAACTTGAAGCCGCCAGTGCACATACACTGAGAATGGACGTTGCATAATTTTGCATATTCACAGATGGGATTTTTAATGAGGTAAAAGGAGCATACACCTTTTAAAGACTGCTTCATTTTCACCACCAAACAGCCTTTTCCATTATATAAGCCAAATATTGCTCTTTCCAAACCAACCAAACTCCATGGGAGAAATCAGTAATTTTATCTTGCAGAACACAGGAGTTGCTGGTCTTATCACTGTCTCTATCTGTTAGTTTGTTTGTGTTATTGTCTGAGTTCAGTGACTCTGAACTATCCTTGTAAAACACCAAAGTCACACAACAACACAAACAAACAGATTGATGCAGCTGTAGACGAGAAACTCCTGTGTTCTGCGAGATAGAATTACCGATTTCGCCTATGAAGTTTGGTTGATTTGGACAGAGGGATACTTGACTTATAAATGGCAGTTTCCCATCAGAAAAAGTTTAGTATTCTGTTGTTGCCCCCATCTACAGTAGACTATCCCTTTAAATTAATAACTTACTTGATAACTCATTTTACTTTCAACTTCATGAGTTTGCCTACTTACTGGTCACCTGCTCTGACCTGCATGACAGCTGACATCTGTTGTGAAAATAGTTGCTGCTTCGAAATATTGTATATTTAAAACTCACCTATATAGTAAATAATTCATCTGTTGTCTAATGTCATCAGTGACTCTGAAAATGAAAATTGCATGAACATGCAAGCAAAGCCACCATTAGTGATGTTGCCGCTACACTTTCAGTCCAGAATGGGCCTTTAAAAGCAGGAAAACAAAGGTCGCTGCAAAGGCAGGCAGCTACTAATTACAGTTTCACATACAAGGGTAGTCCTGTGTGTGTGTGTGTGTGTGTGTGTATGTGATGTGTGTGTTGAGTCTGACTGACAGCTTGTCTCTCCCCCGCTGTGCTCTTGCTCTTGTCCTGTTTTAATGGGCTGACAGCGAGAAACTGTGACGGAAATCTCAATGACGCACCCGCTGTTAGACACATCACAGCTGAGTGGAATCAGAAACAGAACTGGATCTCAGTAAGAACCAACAACATTGCTCCCACAAACTGGATTTAGAAAAAAAAAAACTGCACTGGTGACACTGATCTGCAGCTTAACATCAAACAGACCTGCTTGTCTGACATGAAACTTCAGACATGGAATGGGTTTCACTGGGGGAGATGAAAAACAAAACTAGGAAAACATAACTGCTGAGCTGCTTGAGTGCATGATTCTCTCCAAGGAGTTTAAAGGGATAGTTCAGATCATTTGAAGTGGGGTTGCACAAGGTAATTATAGATAGTTAGTGTATTAGCTACAGCAGATGCTGGTCACCACGCCTCTAGTTTGGAGAAGCAGAGAGGAGCACCAGCAAAGAAGCTAAGCAATGTACTGCTCTGGATAGGGTCAGCAACAAAACATATTTTAGCCACTTTTAAACAACTTCCATCTATAAAACTCTACCAGTTTAAGAGTACACTATATTTAGAAGCAGTATATTGCTTAGCTCCCTACACAGTACTCCTGCTGCTCCTCCAAACTGGGGATGTGCCCACCACCATCTACTGTCGGTAATATACTGACTGTCCCTTTAAGGATCTTATGGCGTTTCCACACAAGACTTTTCACATGAAAGCTCAGAGTTCCTGTTGTGTAAGGGGTCTGCAGTATGTTACATCATGATGGATGACAATGAATCAAATATGCCAACATGCTACTTGCATGCTTTTAATCACATCCACCACTCATCATCATCATCATCATCATCATCATTGCTACAGTGAAATGAAATGGCATCATTTCAATCCCAGATGGCCCGAGAGGCATTTTGCTAATTGAGCATCACAGGTGCGGATCAGATTGCGCTCTCTCTGTATATGAGTTTAATGTGGGATATACTGTACGTTGCTCCATGCGGGATTTTTCTTTAATTTGTTATGTAAGAGTGCGCCGGAGTGCACACACAGATGTGCCCCTGTGTGCACTTTTACATGCTATTTTCAGCCGAAGATTATCTAATGAGCAAATTAAGCTGCAGAAGCTACTTTTTTTTTTTTTTTTTTTTTTTTTTTAGCAGGAGGCGTGTCTTTAAGTTTCAGCTGCATCTTCAGAGCAAGTGCTGGCAGATGTGCATCAGCTGTGATTGTGCCTCTGGCTGTGTTCTAGTTTCCACTTACACATATTTGTCAACTCAATGTAGACATGAATGGAGATGACGGTTTATTCGACAGTAAAAGCAAAAGGCTGAGAAAATGCAGAGTGGGAGCAGAAAATAGACGAGAAAAAAGAAGTGTTTAAGGTAGAGCTGCGACAATTAATCGATTGGTTTGCATCTATTAAATTAATCACCTATTTAAATAATTGATTAATTGGTTAAGAAAATTATTTTTTGAGAAAAAAAAACAAAATCTCTGATTCAAGCTTCTCAAGGGAAAAATCTTTAATACATTTACTGTAATAAAATCATAAAAAGATCATATGTCTTCAGAGATTAAGGACACATGCTAAATTGAAATAATGTGACAACAACACTACAGCCGTGGTGTCCTCATTTTCCATTTCTATTCTCATCCATAACTTGTGTTACTGTTTGTCCGTTAAAGGTTAAAATTAATGCCAAATGTTAGCTGAATGAGTTTGTGTCTGTTTATGAGCCATAAAAAAACACTGATAACATTTTAGAAGGAGCAGATGTTCATAACTGTTAAACTGAACGATATGTAAATGGAGTCTGGCAGGCAGAAGGCACAATCACTGAACTCAAACTCCAAAGAGTGTATTTTTTTTGGGAGCGCTTGCCTTGAGCTCCTGCAGTGTTCCTGCAGCCTGCCTGAGTTTCCTTGAATCTGGGGACGAAGGGGTCGAGTGAAAACAACTTGCTTCAACCGCAGACTGTATATTAAATAGGATTTCAACCAATTAAATAGAGTCTGTGGCTCCAACTCGCTATTTGGACTGCAGTACTCGTTTTTGGACGTGCAATTGTTAACCACTGCTCCTGAAAATGTGAATACTGTCTGGGTTTTTTTACTCCTCTATGAGGAGGGTTGTGGACAAAACATTTGAGGATGTCATCTTAGCCTTTGAGAAATACTGATCGACATTTTTCACCATTTTCTGATATTTTACAGACCAAACAACTAATTGATTGAGAAAACAATCAAAGATGAAAATAACTGTTAGCTGCAGCCCTAGTTTTAGTACTACATTCCACCAAAAAAGCACATTGACCATGACTTTGGTCACCCCCCCTTTCCACCCTCGGGGCTTCTCGTCCTGTGAAGCAGCCATGTGATAAAAATGATCTCTCAGCATCACAACCCTCCTCCTCCTCCCCCTACCTGCCCTCTGTCCGCCTCCTTAGCTGCTCCAATCCTGATCGCCCGACAGCTTGGTTATCACATCCCACCACCACCACCAAATCCCCCTCTCCCCCTTCTCTCCTGCCACCTCTCTCCACCTCCTCCTCCTCCACCCCTGCCTGTGCTGTGCTGTGCTGTGGTGACAGGGCAGGATGATATAGGGTCTCCCAGTGTGGTGGCGTGATGCCTGAACATTCAGTTAACATCTATGCAGGAGTGGAGGGAGCAGAAAGAGCCCATGTTTGCAGCGTGCATGCACTTGTGTGTGGTTGTCTTAATGTTTGCATTCAGTTAAAGTCTCATAGCCGTGACAACATGACGTCCAGCTCATCAATCAGCTGCCGTTGCAAGGGTGTTCACTACACATGAGAAGGAGATGCTGCTGCTGCTGCTCCTTCGGCATTTATATATCTGCTCCTGTGGGGATTATTTATGGTCCAATAAGACCCTGGGCGTTTCCAATTCAACTACTAACTAATCCATATATTAAAGTATAGGCCTTGAGAGCATAAAACAAATGGCACCGAGGTCTCTCTCTTGTGTGTGACCTTTGCTTTTCATCACATTCCCTCCTTCATCCTCTCAGCTGCAGATAACAAGAGAAAATGCAAAAACAAGGAAAGTGGCCTGCAAGAGTAGTTGTGTGCAGGGCTGCAACTAATGATTATTTCCATTATTGATTCATCTATTTTATTAGTTTCATGATTAATTGTTTAGTCAAAAAATTGTGAAAAATGCTCACCACAGTTTCCTAGAGCCCAAAGTCCTGTCTTCAAAATGCTTTTTTCTTTGTGTTCTAGACAAAGTATGCAGTCCACTATCAACTACACATGCCCAATCCTGAAGGTGGTAAAAAAAAAGAACTACTAAAGTATTTTGATAAAGAATTGATGATTGAAGCAAATTTTCATGCAAAAATTGCAGGAAATGCCGTTTTCAGCCTCTCAAAGATGGAAATTTCCACCTTTTCTCTGTTCATTATCAGATTTCATGGAATAAGCTTGGTTAGAGACTGTCATATCGACTAAAGACATCACCTTGGAAACTGGGATGGACATTTTTCACTATTTTCTAACATTTTATAGATGCTGCAGCCTTAGATTAAACATGACAATTAACATAAATCTTTGCTGTTATTTGATAACGTTAATAAATAAAACAGTTTGTACAGGGGCAGGTAAAAATTGACTTTGGGGAACTTGCCTGACTGAGAAAGTGAAAAAAGCATTAAAGTTGAACCCAAAGTAAAGCAACAAATCCTCACGTTTAAGAAGCTGAAACCAAGAAATGTTTGATATTTTTCCTTGATAATTAATTGAAACAAGTAATTGATTATCAAAATAGTTGGCCACTGATTTTCTTTCAACTGACTAATTGACTAATAATTGCAGCTCTGGCCATGTGTGTGCCAGTTACAAGGAGCTCCCAAAACCCCATTCACTGAAACAGCTGGATGGAGATGACAGAGAAATGCTTATTCTCCAGTTTCTCTCTCTCTCGTACCACTTCTCTCCCTCACACACACACACTACACACACACACACACACACACACACATTTATACTGTATATATACGTTCTGAAGAAAAACAGCTGAATTCAGTGCAAAAAACTGCAGAAAAAAAAACGGTGGGAAAACTAAGTCACCGCATCCATCTGGATCAGCCTACAGATTATAGGCTCAAGTACTTTAATCACTCAGACAAGTCAAACTATCAATAACCAATTAATCATGCTGACTAAGCCATGCATACTTCAACACATAACTTAGCTTTATAAACCCCCATTTTGACAGAATTGTGCTATAAACCACGGTTGTTTGTGAGTGATTTTGCACAAATTAGCAATAAAATCATGAAATAAGTTACTGGAGGTATAAAACGGGACAAGAAAGCTTTAAAACAACGTCAGTAACTTTACTGAGCCTCCAGATGAAAGAAAACAGCTCAAAATACAGACTTTCCTGCTAAAAAATCACTGTTGCGCGCTGCGTATCTGCTCACCTTCAGCAGGATGTTCTCCTCGAGCAGCCCGCACACAAATATGTCCCGCAACAGTGAATGTATCCGTGAGAGCTAGCAACTTTTCTGAAAGCAGCAACCACTCGGAAAAGAAAATTCTCCTCTCCTTCTTCTTCGTGTCTTTCTGTAGTTTCGGTCCTCTCCGTCTCACAGACCCGTCCAAGTCTCCACAGCAGCAGCTCGGCGGACCCGCTGCTGCTGCTGCTGCTGCTGCTGCTGCCCAGGCTGAGTGTGTTTGGTGCTGTCACCGGCAGAGCCCGGTCCTGCTGCTCTGCGGGGCGGGCCGTCTAACTCTCTGCTCCAGCAGGGGCTCCGCCACTGATCCACACAGTGAGGTTTAGGACCAGGGAAGGAAGGGCAGGGGGGTCCGCCAGGGGGGCTGCGACCACCGATGAAGCAATTCCTCCAGCGGATGTTAATATGTTATTTTGTATTTATAATAAAGTAGTAAAGTTACTGTTTAATCTGAATCCTGATATATTACTTTACTTTAATTCTATAGAGACACTATTTGCAGTCTTTTAGACGGGATAAATCACTGCCACGCTGTGTCATTTAATAGTCTGATATAATTAAATATTCAGCAGAGGTGAACTGGAGGTGAAAAAAGTACTTTATTTAAACTTTTTTTTTTCTCTAAATCAGAAAGTGAACAACACAGCAGTTTGGGCACAGAGCCCAGCTGTTAAAAGTTGAGTGTAACTGGCTTCTGGGGCATATACCAAGTGGTTCCTTTGGGCCCCATCCATCAGGGGGCCCCAGTCAGGCAAATGTTAAGCCTTTTCGGGGCTGTACTGTCAATTTCTTGTCTTAAATTATCTATTTAAAGGCTCAGTGTGTAACATTTACAGAGATTTATTGGCATAATTATTGTGTTATTGTGAAAATTAGAATCGTTGTGGGCGTGGGTCTTCCACCACACCATGTTTCTACAGTACTGTTTTCCCAAGATTTCTTTTTTTTTATTTGTATGTATAGTTGACAGATATCTGCACAATACAAAGTTACTTTTTTTAAACACTGTTTTGTTGGGAAAATGGATAAAAGTTGTTTGACTGTCTCACATGCTGGTTGCTTGTTTTGTGTGAGTACTGACCACAGATCTTTTATTTTTCAGAACAATAAGTTATTATACCTTCTAAGGCTTTTCACATTCATGCCTTAGACTGGTAGTTCACGGTATTTTTGGCCCGTGATTCGTTGCAAGAAATCAATATCTACTTATGACCGCTCGCCACAAATATGATCTTATTGTGCACACTCAATTTGAGAGTGGTTTGACCACAGAGCAACCACAGTGTTTTTATTTTCAGACTGTTTCATTTGAAGGATGAATTTAAGCGAAGATGGTTTTCTGCCTAAAAGGACCAAACGTACTGAAAGGCACTGGTGTCTCAGCGGTTAGTTACTCTCTCCTCACAAATGTTGGACCTGGGTCCAAATCTAACTTGTTTTTTCTTGTGTGGAGTTGTGTCTGCATTTACTTGGGTCAGTTGTCTTCACACAGTCCAAACACGTGCAAATCTGGTGATCTGAAATTGCACTCCCCATAAAAACAGAGGGATAATGCAGATATAAAAAATAAACCATCCACAATACTTCTTTGATGAGGCTAATTTGCTTTTCCACCCGTGAAACATCCAGAACAGGAGAGCCAGCTGGTTGCAGGTGAGTTCCTTATCGCCTCTATCCTGCTTTGAACTCTCAGACTGAGATGGTTCCCGCCCACCGCCTCCTGCCCACTCAGCCACCTTGGAAACACAATACGGGGTCTTCTCTTCAGACCACAATAGACCGCCACCTGCCTGATTCATCTATGAAAGAGGAGCTCAATGAATGCCTGAATGACCTAATTTGTTTGAGGAATGTATGGATTGATTTTCACAAGGTGTAAGGTAAAAAAAAAAAAAAATCCTGCCAGTCAAAATAAGCAGCTGCCGGTAACTTTAGTCCATATGGAGTTACATCCTGCAGGTGAGATACACTGGCCAGTCATGATACATTTATACATGTAATCCAAAGCTTTAAAAAGTAAAAGAAGGCAACTATTTATTTTTCCCTGTGCAGTTTCACTTGCTTAAGGATTTTTTGTTTTTCTCAAAACAAGAACAATATGTTAAAATGTGAGAAAGATTCAAATCACTAAATTACTCTAAAGAAAAAAGGCCCTCTGAATACATAAGGCATATACTTTTCTGTTAGAAAATGAGCATATTTCACTAAATTTAAATGTAAAATTGCTTTTAACTCATTTAAAATTATTAAAATCTAGTTACAACTGGAATAGTTCTCTACTCTTCTGCAGAAATACAAAGGCTGTTGCTTAATATCAGAGTCTTGTCCTAATTAGTGAAAATATATCAATTGTATTATTAATTAGTGCACATATACAGTATGTATGTATGTATATGTATATTCTTGTATATTCTTGTATCAGCAGTTGACTGGTGACTTTCAAGCAGTCTGTGAGTTATGAAGGAAGAAAGTTTTTAAAAAAAAGTAAGTTATTATGTGTTTTTTCAAAGAAAACCTCCCTCAAACCCTGATACTTCTCACAGCACAGTAAAAAGTGAGATTCTGTCTCAGTCTTTCTTTTATGACGCTCTTCTCTCTCCTCATTTTTTCCTCCTCAGTTTCAAGAGACTTATCAGGTTGATATTGATTTCCTCTGCGCCTTTTGAGAAATATCTTATGAGTCTGTATGACTTTAAAGAACTCATTGAAGTGGGTACTTCTGCAGTGCAGCATTACATTTTATCACATCAGTCACTGACACTACTATATATCATTGTAAACAGCTAAGACATGAAGGTTGAAACATTTATTTGATTATAATTTTCAAAAAAAGTGCAGCTTTTATGTGACAGGGCAGCCTCCGCAGCGTCACCTCATGTCTTTGATGTCCGGCCGGCACTCCTGCCTGAGGAGAAGGATATTCAGGAGCCCTGTCACCCTGAACTCCACCTGACCTCTCATCCTCTGCATACAACATACCAATTTATTTCCTGCACCAATGCCAAGTACGTAACCCCCACCTCTCCTCCTCCTCCTCCTCCTCCTCCTCCTCATTCTGTGGCCTCCTCCTGCTCATCTCTCCCTCTCAGATTGTCAACCACCCCTGCTTCTTTTCTTCTCCCTCAGCCCACTCCGTCCACTAATCTCCATCTCCTGTTGTTTCAGCCATTGAATATGGCTCTTCTCTGCCATATTCAGCCTCCATCCTCCCAATTCACCACCACAGCCCTTCTTTTCTCAACCTCTTTCTCCTTTAAATGTCTCCATGGTTCATTTCAACTTCAGGCTTCGGCAGCCCGCAATGCTAATATGATTTCCAGCTGAAATGAAACGTGCAAATGTGCTGCAGCCTCTCCTTATCCCCAGTGGGCTCCCATTGGAGTCTACTTCATTAGGCTGGGGTGGGTGGAACTGCAGAAGATTAAAGTTGAACATTTTCTGGGCTTCATGTTTGTGGGTGAAAGCATCCAGCATCACAAAAGCCCCGTTAGTTTATTGTCTTCTTACACAATATGCAAAGTGTGTGTTGTGTGTGTGTGTGTGTGTGTGTGTGTGTGTGTGTGTGTGTGCGTGGTTGCGTACATCTTTGTGTGCTCCAGTGTCTTTTCTTAAAAAAAAAAAGTCCTTGCCCTAGGCAGCCCATGAGCTTTGCACACAAGACAAGACTGTTTATTTCATAATCACCAAGAGGAGGATGCTGCTCGTGCAAAGTCACCATGAGGCTGACATTTCTGCTTTTTTGTTAAATGTCTTGACAACTGTTGACTGGATTGCCATGGAATTTAGGACAGATATTCATGTTCCCCAGAGAATGAATCCTGAAACTTATTACGTTATTTCCTGGCGTTTCCTCTAGCACCATCAGCAGGTCCACATCTGTGGTTTACATGAATTCCCATGAAATGTGGCACTCTTAAGGCCCTTTTATACTCCCCACATACCTCCTTCACTCATAGCGAAAAATTACCATGAAGAGGAAGAAGACAAAGAGGCACTGAAGTAGGTCGTAATAATGTACTTCTTGACATTTACTTGCCAGTTGTGTGAACTCACTATGGCCAGAAAGCTCCAAACACCAGAGCCACTGTCTGAGAAATTAAGAGAAATGTTCCTTTTAGCACTCTGGAGCTAGCTATGCTAAAGCTAATGTCATCATGATTTCAATATGCACGCAGCAACAGCCTCAGGGAGCCAGCGGGAAGCAGACGGGGAGGTAGGAGTAGGGGACAGCAGGGACAAAAGTATAACTTTTGCATTTATTTAGAGTAGCCATATTTCATTGTGAACAACATATACATGTTCTCTACCAATACCACAGGTCTGTAAAGTTTTTGATGAATGAATTGGATGCAATCAGACCATAAACTGATCTTGAGCACTATTTTTTGCTCCTCTATCAGAACGAAACAGTTGAATACATCAGCCACAAAACAAGTAAGTATTTAATTCTCATAATGCTTTGTTTAGTCCTCAAATCAGACCACGTTACTCTCAAATCAATTTGTCACGATAAATGTTCCATTTGTATGAAATTAGTCCAATGTGTCAAACTCTTCTTAGTGTGTAATCACCTCTTACAGACTGTCTCTCACACAAAATTGCCTGACTGCTCTCACACGCACATCTGGACAGGCTGGACATCTGTTGGTCTCACCCTAGCACTTGGCAACAAATAAACATTACTTTAAAAACAGAAAACAGTTCTGTTTTTGAAAATCAGTTTTCCTTCACTAACTCTGGCAGAATTGATTGGATCAGGCAGATTTTTAGCTGTGGTCTCAATGACGTGTTCTTCATGTGGATTTTATGGCATATTATTGACGTCCACAGTACAAGAAAAAAGGTCTGTTTTGCAACGGTCCTCCGTCCTCCTTTGGGAAAAGATCATAGACCTTTTCACAACATTAGAAAGGCTTTCTGGCAATCATAAGGATGCATTGTCAATACAATGAGTACTAGCCAATCACAGCACAGCAGTACAGTAGTAATAGTTCTGGACACGGCCGTCCACAAGGGGAACTGCCCATTGTTCCGACAGCTCATTATTCAGACACCCCAACAGTCTGAAAAATGTCCCATTGGACCAAACGCACATTTGTCCAACAGCCTGTTATCCCAAAAACAAATGGCCACTGTTCCAAAGGTCTATTGTTCAGAAAATACAGACTCTCCCTGGAGTTTTTTTCCCCTTAATATCATGCTGGATTTGCAGGAAAGAACAAGGTCAAATGTCCTTCACCAGGTGACCTTTGTCATCATGGTAACAATAATAAACATTGTTAATGTTATGAAAGTGTCACAATTTGGTTGGGTTTTGAAGTATTTAAAAATAACTTGGTTAGGTTTAGGAGAAGATATGGTTTGTAAGTTGGTAATACCAGAATGTACAGTATTTTTGGAGCTCCTTTGGAAGGCCTTTGGAGCAGTGGGGATTTGTTTTGGGGATAATAGTCTGTCATTAAAGTACTTTAAAGTAATTTTTTAATGCAAAATGGCAGTAGTGACAGTTTTCAGCCTCTCAAATATGAAGATGTCCTGCTTTTCTTTTCTTTTTTTATCATTAAAACAAACATCTTTGGGTTTTGACCTGACAAAACATTTAAAGACATCACCTTGGACTGGGATGGACATTTTTCACTATTGTCTAACATTTCATAGATGTTGCAGCCCTAGATTAAAAATTACAATTTACTTTAGATATCTTACCCACTTGCACAATTGGGCTAGTGAAGAAAAACGTTAGCAATGAACCCTGGCTTTAGGGACAGATAACACTTAGGGTTAGGGAAAGGTGGTTTGGGTTACAATTATCATGCTTGCAAGAGCTTTGACAGGTCTGGAGTTCCCTTCAGATAATAACCACTTTTTCAAAATTATTGTGGTTCGGGAATAATAGGCTGTCAAGTACAGCCTCAGATAGCACAGCTGTAAACTCTTCTTTAGTCTTACAGACCAATTAATTACATGTTGTGTGTTAAAGCAGATGTTAAATATTTCAAACACTGATTAAAGTTTTGCACCAACATGATATACGAACACGCTTTTAGTGGGGTCACACATCTCTCTGTCTCATGACTTCCACTGTGTTTGCCTCTCCTTGCTGAGCTGCTATAGTATTTATAAGTATTCCACTGTATATACATGCTGTGTTAGTCAAGTACACATATGCCTCCACAGCAGCTCTGATACCGTGAGAACGGGCACAGGGCTCCCACAGGGGGGACTCTGAGAAACAACCCGACGACACATCTCTCACACACAACACTGTTTGGTGTAACAGCTTCATAAAACAAGATGAAACAGATTAATGGAGAATTCCTCACGCTCATGCCTCAGCAGAAATAATACACTGCGAGCCTTTGTTTCCAATCCGCTTTGGTCTGTCTGTGTGAAGGCCGAAAGCCTAGATCATATGACTCACACATGCTCTGTCCCCCCAGGGTCTTCATCCACCGCCAGATACCTGACCAGAGCTCGACCCTCAGCCTCAACATGACTCAGAAATATCAAAGTGCTCCTGGCTGTTCCTCTTGTGCATTATTGCATTTTTTGTTTTCCTCAGTTTCTACATAAGCTCCCTTCTCTTGTCAAACCTTTGTGTGTAATGACTCATGAATTGTTTATGCCTCGTTTGCCAAATGGATGAATTTTAACTGTTCAATAAACAATGAAGCTCAAAGTGCATCCAGGATGAATCTGCCAAACAAAACAACCACGTGGGACTTTGAATAATGCCATTATCTTTGTTTCGGGCCCCTTAAAAATTCATCCAGTACTCTGACATCTCTGTCTTGTACCCAATTAGAGCTCGCCAATCCCAGAGCTGCACGGTCTGTGGAAGGTTATTTACATATTTCCATAATGGTCAAATCAGGAGAGTGCAGTGTAGCATGAAACACCTCAGATTCGAGCTCTGTCTGAGCCTGTGAGCTCATCCAATATTGAATTCTTTGTCTACAAGTGGAATCAGTGTGGCTGGGAAGCAGGAGAACTGGGGCAGAAAACAGCTTCATCTCTGTTTTGATACCGCCGTCTGTTCAGAGCCTCTCATCTCTTTGCTGTCAAGGTTGGTCTTGTAAAACAATATGAAGGCTCAGTTTCTGTCTAATTCACTGAAATCCTCTGCTGCTTCTGCTGCTGCTGCAGTCTGGGCCGTGGCGGCGCAAACTCACTCAAACCATGCAGTGGAGATGATTATTTAATACCACTATTCTACACATGCTCATTAGGAGTATGTCTGTGCAACAAAAATAACCACACAGATAATTTATTCAGTCGCCAGCCACCACTTTGATCTCCCTTTATTCCCCGTCCTGACGCACTTTCATACATTTTAATTACTGTCTCATATGCTCATCCATGCCCTGCTGCTGAACCCTGACCTAACCAAAACCCCTGCACACGGGGAAGATATCATTTTTACTCAAAAGATATAGAAATGCAACCATAACATTGACAACATGAAAATCAGACTTTTTCTCCTCATCAACGTCCAATGCTGTGCTTTTCAGAGAAGTGTTACCTAATCTGTTTTGTGTACTATAAATGTATGAATGTACACTGTTAAAAAAATAAAAGTAAAAGTAAGAAAACTCATAATTTTCAGGCAGCTGGATTCACTAAATCCTTTAGTCCAACTCGAACTCTTAAGCTTTAAAATAAACTTTTAAAAAGTTGCAGACTTAAAATCTTTTGTTGAGATGATTTACTTTTCTTCTTTATATAATTTTTAATCTTTGAGTTTTAGAAATGCAAAAAATTTTGTCTGAGTTTTCTAAACTCGAAAATTCAAGTTTTTCTATGAACAAAAGTAAATTATTTCAACAAAAGATGGGTAAAGTTTAGTTGATTCCACTAAATTCCTTCACTGTTTTTTTTTTATTTTTGCTCACATTTAACTTTAATATTAATAGATTACAGTGCGTCCTTGAAAATCCCTGTGGCATAAAATTAAGATCAAAACAGACAAATAAGGGGTTATCTTCACTGAAAAACTCCAGTCTCATGCCATAAGTTTTTTAAAAACAGCCATTTGTGATACAAGTTGCATTTCAAGGTCTTTTTTGAAGTTTGTTGGTGCATTTTTCTGGTTGGCTGAACATAAATGATGTGACCTAATGCTGACATTTCAAGTGCAGCTGCAGTGCAATGAAGTCCGATAGATGAAAAAATATGGAAGTCTAAAACATCAATACGAGGTTTTGTTGTCAGAGTTGTCAGGTAGAATCAAGCAACGCAATGCTGCTTTAAGTAAGAGGCGCTAGCTCAGAACGTTACAGATCAATGAAGTGTATGTTTTTCTTTTAAGTAATGCTCCATCAAAAATCATTTCGTATTCTGCACCTTCTTGTGATGTGAGCACACTGTAATCAGCAGAGCAGATTTAGAGGGCGACTAGATTAAAGCTAACTATCTCCAGTAGCTAACACAGCTTCTCAGCCTCAAACTCAAGATTCAGGATTTTTCTTTTTTTCTTTTTTTTTTTTCAACCGGCTCATTTTTCTCGCTGAGCTGAAAATGGGATGCCAAGAGCAATCCTCCCTGGATTATTTAAACAGCCACTTCAAAGGGGAGCAATTATAATCCTACATTATTGATATGGGAAAAAACCAGTGAGTAAATGTCATAGTAACCAGAAAGGAAACTGCCACAGACATATTTGGACGTGCAGAATGTGAGCGCAGGATAAGTGCTCTTAGGTTTGAGCTTTAATTTCTTTATGAGACATAAGGAGGTGGATTGAGTAGAATTAATCTTACACCCTGTTCAAATACACACCGGCGCATATAACCACAATTGCACACCCCCTTGCTTGCTCGCACATGCATGGTCACATGCCAGATGAAACCAGCTCATACTCAGTGTGGTAAGTTCTATATTAAATTCCATTAAAGTCTTCACTACATTATCTGTTTTGTACAACCACTGACAGCTGACTTCTTAACCAGCTGCTAGGGGCTGCAAGAGATCAACAACGGCATCAGTTTGAAATCTTGACAACGTATGTGGGGGGTCATGTTAATGTGTGCGGAAATCTCTGCTGGTTGGAGCTGGCAGTTGTGGTGGCATTGCAGTAGGTGCTTCACCAGTGTCACTATACTGAGTGCACTCTTCCAGGTTGTAAAATGAAGTTGTTCTGTGCCCTTTTATCTCATAGTAAGTGCTGACCCAGATTAGTGCATGTCCGTGTGTGTGTCTGTGTTTGTAGTTAGTAGTAAGTGGCAGTGAATTATGCGGCACGTGTCCCAGAACTCCATGCAGATGGTTATTTTAGTCAGGCAAAGGCTGCAGGCAGCTCGCTGTCATGTTGTGTAAATCTGTGCTGTAGGAAAACGCTCCATCCCTGCAGGTTAATGAGAAGATTACTGCACGTTTGAGAAATGATGAATGAGAAACACTGGAGGAAAACAGCTAAAATTATGTAACATTCAACCAAGCGGTTGTGATTGTACATTTTTCAAGCCTTGTAATAACTTTCTGTACGTTGCCATCAGCACTGCATGAATAATAACATTTTGTGCCTCAGTGACCTTGGTAGATTCAGAGTTTACTGACCTTTAAAATGTCTGAATCAGGACTAACTCCATTTGGCTTCAAAATCTTTAACTCATTTTTCACTTGATTTATATTATAAAACCATGTAATGCATTTTAATACTGTACATGCATTATATTTTGACTGTTTGCACTGTGCACCAGATGTGTGTCTGTGTATGTTCACAGTATTGGATGTGTTGAAGGTTGGACAGTGACATGTTGATGGTGGCTGACTTATTGCTGAGGCTACCAGCATGTTTCTAATATTAAAACAGGACAAGGATGTGGCTGCAGGGCAGCTCAACTCTTAAATCACCTCCACACCTTTTCACACCGACACGTGTGAGGGTCGAGACACAAAGGTGCCTTAGAGAGGAGTTTGTGTTTCCTGTCGCATTTCCAACAAAACTTAACAAAAATACATCTTAATCACACACGCAGACAGATGCGCGGCTGTGTGGAAAACAGAATGAGGGGTCTTAGTTTAAAACAACAGCTGTGGAAATGTTTGGGTTGGCTGAGGTGATGCAAACAGCGTGACTGTCTCCAGACACTCAGCAGATGTGCGTGAACACACATGGAGACATCATTTATAGTGTCCTCACAGCTAATGGTACAGTAGGTCTGAACTGGCTGGTTGCCGTCGCAGGGTCCTTGAACTCAGTGTGAGTCATGCACAGCCTCTTTGTTTGTCACAGTAAGAGGATGTGCAGAGAGAGAGTGTGTGTGTGTTGTAATGACAGGGTTGGGGGGGGGCCCAGTCCTTCAAATGGAGCTGTCAGGCTCGAGAACCTCTCCTGAGCAAGAAATGGAATATACCTGACCATGACCTTTGACCTGGCACAAGTTGAAAGGTCATTAAAGTAACTTTGTTATTTTAACAAAAATGTGTGGCCCATAAGCATAGGATCATTATTACCAGAAGGTGTATCACTCACACACAAACAAAGGCTTTCCTGGATGGTGGTTGAACAAAAAGTATTGGATAACAAAGTCTGAAAGGGAAGTGTGCTGAGATGTGATTAAAGTCTTAGCATGAGACTGTTTTGAACCCATAGGTCACAATGTTTAAACATGGTTACCACACCCATATGTACCACATGCATACATATAATTGTGCTCCTTCTATTGTATTCTATTGTGATTCTTTATTTAGCGTCAACAGTTAGCAGCTCTGTGAGGCTATATTTGGGCTCAGCTGTGCTTTGAGCTAAATGCTAACAGCAGCACACTGGCATGGTCACAATGGCAATGTTAACATGCTGGTCTTAAGCAGATTTAATGTTAAACAATGTTCATAAGCTTAGTTTTATAGTTTAGCATGAAATACCATTAGTTTTGCAGATGTTACATCAACCATATTAGGCAGAATTTTGACCTGATGATGGTGCGTGATGAAAAGTCAGGGTGTTGTCAAAATGATGACAAATCATCCTGAGAGGAATATGAATGCCTGCAGCAAATTTCACGACAGACTGTCACTGGTATTGTTTTCACCTTCTGAGTTTCTGTGTGTGTGATGTGTGTGCATGTGTGTGAGTACTTTGCCAGGTGTTTATATTTGTGTCTGTCTATGAACAGATTTAGTCAACACAATAGCATCACAACCATGCAAGATGCAGTCTTGCTTGCTCATGACAGGTGTGTATTTGAGATCAAAGTGAAGGCTGAGTTTGAAGATGGGTGCGGTCCAAACAAGGGTGCTAGAAGTAAGGAACCAGGAAGTAGGGAAGGGGCCATTGGCCCGCCCACTTTACACCCCTGACCCACATCTGTTTTAAGTTACAGATCACTGTATCCCAGTTTCAGTTATTCTTGTCTACTCTTAGCCTTCACAGCATAGTTGATCTGTGTAAGCTAACTTTTAGCAGCTAATTAGCAGCTATGAGAAATTGCGATTTTTTTTTTGTTTGCTGTGGCGGAAAAGAAAACCACATGAGAAACCGTGATCGATCATTTGGTGGCATTTGTTACCCTACCCATGGCTTCTATTTCTGAAAAGCATCTGGAAGACCTCCTATTGTAATTGTTTTTAGCTTGACTCATAGCAGCTAAAACAAACCCCTCTAGACCTCCATCACACAGGTTACAAACAAGCCCAAAGGGGAACCCTGCATCCTAAACTTAACTAAGGTAAAAGTATATAAATATTATAGCAAAATGTACTTAAAGTGATAGAAGTAAATGTACCATTACTCATTGTGCAGTAATGTACTCAGTGATTTACTATTATTTCTGCATTAATGTGTATTTTACTGCCGTAGATGTTGGAATTGATTGGAATAGCCTGAATCTATTGAGATATTATTTTTAAGCCATGTCATCCAGCCACTCTCCAAAGTCATTAGGATTCATCATTTGCATGGGAACCATGAATGTCTGTAAAAAGGCTGGTGCCAATCCATCAGATGATGAGATATTTAACAGGATAAGTGAACACTGACCTGTAGGTGGTGCCAGACGTAAAGTCATAGAATCACCAAAGTCAATAGGATTTATCCTCTGGAGATCATTAATATTTGTGCAAAATTTAATGACAGCCCATCTAATAATTGTTGAGATATTTGAGTCTGGACAAAGTGATGGACTGACATTGCCATTACTGCAGCCACACCACTAGCATGACTAAAAAAATGGTAACTTTGTAATAAAAAGCCTTTATTAGTTAAATGTCTTATTCATGAGACAATAAAAAAGTCCACATCCATCCTTGAACTGAGGAGGACTGTGACATGCATTTGAATGCTCAGAAAAGCTAGTGAGCTGAATTTTGATTTAATTGACTTCATTAAAAAAAAGCAACTTTACAGGTCTTTATCAGGATTCAAAGCAGTGGTGTTTTTGGGATTATTTCGAGTAAAAAAAAACAAAAAAAAAAACAGCAGCATCAGAGCAATGAGGAGAGACTGCGAGATACTTTTACGTCAGGAGGTAAGAGCTACATGTGAGAGGTAGAGAAAAGGCCAGAGGAGGGAGGGATGACAGAGGAGGAGAGGAAAGCAGGTACACTGCACTAATGTGGGGAGACAGGGCCAGTCTAGGGAGCATCTGTTTTTAGAGTCTCTAAACCCTGCTCTCCATCTATCCTCTTCCTCCTGACCCCCTCTGCTTTTTTTTTTTTTTAACCACTGCATCTCTCCCCGAGTCGCTCCCTCTTTTATTTTGTGTTATTTGTGTCCACAGTGAGCTCTAAACAGCCCATGTTTTACCATCAGAAAGCACAAACCAGGAGCTTCTCCCGGAGGACTTGGATAACGGCGAGCGGAGACAGCAAGGCTGCAGTTATTTTTCGACAGCCCAGGGTCAGTCAGGGCTGCGCCATTTGATAGCAGAAGGCTATAAAAATATTGAAGTGTTATTACAGTGGTGGCCTGAGAAATAATTCAAAGCGTGTGTGTGGATATTACATAAGAGATTAGCATGTGCAGGCTGAATGCAGAAACTAGGACTGGAAAGAAATGAGGGGAGGTTTCAGTCTTCACGTTTATTTCTCTTTGCGATTCAAAAGGGAGAAAATCTGGAGATAATTTGAGGTCATTAACCTCAAACACACGACAATCAACACAACAATTTAGAGAGTTTTTCATGGCTGTTGGAATTCAGCCTCTTAAACTCTGCTCTTTGTAAAAAATGTTCATGTTTCCTGGAGGTGGGAAGAAACAAAATACAAATACTTACTTATTTACTGTACTTCACGTAGAGTTTTCAGGTATCTGTACTTTACGTAGAGTATTTATTTTTCTGTCAACTTTTTACTTATACTCCCTACATTTTAACACAAATATCTGTACTTTGTTCTTAACAGGCTCCTTATTCAGTTTTAATACATCTGAGGGGAAGTATTGTTTATTTTGATTTTGTGTCAGTAATGGAACAATAACACTTTGAAAAGACAATTCCTTCAATCAGTGCATATTACACATGATGGACATCAGAAGATGTAACAAAATAACATGGAACAAGACACAAACAACGTAAAACACATAACAAGACAAAAAACGACATGTAACAAGATGAAAAGGAAATAAAGACACAACAAAATGAAAACTTTGTAAAACATGTAACAAGACTAAAATTGCATAAAACACATAACTAGATGGAAATGACAAAAACATAACAAAACCAAAATGACATTAAAGATGTCAACAAGATGGAAGTGACAAAGACATACTAAGATGAAAACAAAGTAAAAGACGTAATGAGATGAAAACAAAAAAAAAAGACAAGAACATAACAAGACAAAAATGTGGTAAAACAGAACAAAATGAAACATAGAGGGAGACTTGACTGCTGAGAAAAGTGAAGTTCAGTTAGCTTTACACAGAAACAGGTGGTAGAAATGTCTTTTTCACTTTTACTTGAGTAAAGGAGTTCAATCAGTATTTCTACTTTCACCAGACTTTTTTTTTTTTTTTTTAGACAAGTATCTCTACTAATACTTGAGTACAGAATGTGTGTACTTTAGCCACCTCTGATGTTTTCTCTAATTTCTCCAGTGTAAAAGAGGAGAATTTGCTGAAAACATACTTGTCATGCTCATCCCATGTCCTCCACTGAACCCAGCAACTATTTTCCTCCTGTTTCCAAGTGGCCTTTTTGGACAGCTACATCATTTCATCTCTGTAGTACTTCATATTTCACTCAGAGAGAGAGAGGGAAGGAGAAGGCCTGGGAGCGTATAAAGAACACACTCATGTTGTTAGCGAGGCCCCTGGCCCGACCCTGGGCTCATAACAAACACTAAACTGCAACCCCATTAAAACTTACATCAGCCATGATCAGGAAGGAAGGAAAGAGAAGAAAAAGTCTCTGTGGTGTTGTAAAGTCGAGAACTGCACTAATATCGGCCCCCGAGACTGTCTGACCTTCACTTTCAGCACACACAAAAAAACACAACTAGCAGTAACGAGCAGAATCATATCTCAAAAATGTGACTTTTGGAGGAAGATCCTGACGTTTTTCGGCACATTGAGCGGTTCTGCTTGCTTGCACCATAGACGGCAGAATAATAAGTGGACGGAGCCATCAAGACGTCACCCACTGGCTTGTGCACTACTGTTTTGCCTCGACTTTAGCCTTATAAGGGTCGGTGTTGGGCAGTAGTGCATTGCTCAGTAACACTGTAATATTATTACTTTACCCAGTAATGAGTAGTTTACAGCTGCTAATCCAAGTAATGCTGCATTGTCTTAGTGATGCGCAGATGGGCTCTCAGTTCATCCAACTGATCCAACTCATCATCCACCTGCCATCCACCTGAATGCATTATTTTCTCCAATTTGGAGACCTGGACCCTCACATGCTAGCTGCCTCTGTAGGCTTTATTACCCTTTAATTGATGTCAAGCAGCTTTCCAGGTGATTTATTTTATTGTGTTGTATTGATGTCTATGTGTTTTCTTTACAGTTTACTAATGATTAGAGAAGCTGCTTTCAGTTTTATTTCTATGCACACAGTGTTAAGTAATTAGGAGCTTAACTAATTACTTTTGATATCAAGTAATAAGTAAAGTAATATTGTTTACTTTTTAAATGAGTAATCCATCCAATGCCATCTAGGTTTGAAACCAGAGCATGCATGGTACCTTATAGAGTGTGGAGCTGCTGGGTGACGTATTGCAAGTTGGGTGGTGCTTGGTTTTGGCTCGTCCTTTCAGCAGGAAATAATGGCAGCCTGCCTGGTCGTGAACTTTCTCAGAGTCGGGCAGAGCCACCGTCTCTAGTGTGATTGCAGTTTGTACTTTATGTGAACTGTTACTAGAGAGAGAAGTAGAAAACAGGTGGGTTTTATCCATTTTATATGTTACTTTACGGTTTCTACCAGGTTCATTATTAGAAGATAGGTCAGCTCAGTTTATGTGAATTATTCACGTTTAGAAGCCCTCTGCTCCCGACAGTATTTCAAGTGGGCAGACTGTTAAACCAAACTCTGCTCTATAAGCAGGTGTTTTATGGTAGAGGCACATTTTTTAAGTAAGAACTTTTGTTACACCATCACTAAGACTCTTTTCTGATTCACTTTGATCTACAGACACAATCAGCACACACATCATTTACACGGTAACATCATTAACTAACCTGACATCAAGTCTGCCAGAGACAAACACTGCTACTATTGATTGGCCCAGAACTACAGCACTTACTTTCAACAGACAAAGGTGATGTGAGCGGTTCATGCCATGGAGCAGGCTAGATAATAAACAAAACACTCAAAAAGTTTTGTTTTTATGTATGAATTATTTCAAAAGTGGAGCTGGCTTCTATTAAGTATGTTTTTTCAATTACATAATTTATTGGGGGTGACAACAGACCAGCTTTATCTTCTATTTTACTTCAAATGGGACCGTAATTGACAAAATTAACACAAAGCTGCATAGAAGAAGACTTGAAACTAGCAATTGAGACTTTAAACTCATTAGGAAACTGCTTACTGAGGTCATAAATTAAAAGAGAAGCAGGGTAATTTTGCCATAAGACTCTATACAATGAAGCGTCTTTGTGCAGCCAGCCGAGTCACCCCCTGCTGGCCATTAGAAAGAATGCATGTTTAAAGTACTTCCGCATCGGCTTCACTTTTCAGACCTATAAGCTCCGTCCTCTTTTTCTGCTGTCTATGGTTTGCACATTTCTTATCACGTCCTCCTTTAATGTTTAGCCACGCTAATCCAAGACCTCCCCACAGACCCTGGTGATTAGAGCTGATAGCTTTTTGCTCCCTCATAAAAATAAATGGATCTCAGAGCAGAGTATGAAAATATGATGCTTGTTCCCATTAGCCAGTTCACTAACTGCATCATCGGTTATTCGACCAGGTATTGATGATGATGTGAGGAAGGAGGCGGGGACGCCACTGCTGCAATGCAGATCTCACAGGAAGACGCATCACTGAGCCTGAGGTGAAGGTAACAAGTGGATCCACAAACTCTCTCACTCCGGTACACACACACACGCAAAGTCATTAATTGTTCCCTGCTGACTGGACACCTGGTACTGTTGTTTCTGTTAATCAATCACCGAAGCAGTAATACCTGCACAGATTTCTTCATTACTTTATGCTGCAGTTTTGTGTGTCATTTTGTGGTGGTGCTATGCTGCTGTGTTGTATACGTGTGTGTGTGGAGTGTGTATGTATGTGTGTGTCTAACTGGGTCAAACCCCTCCGTTGCCTCTCAGATAGTCCACTGGGAGATAAACACAGAGAGATGAGTTTTAATCCGGGATTGGAGCTGGATCCTCTAACTCAGTTAAACACACACACACACAAACACACACACACACACACACACACACACATTAAATCACCTAAAATTAACTCTAACCCTATCATTGTGCTATCCTAACCCTTCACATTCAGTTACACAGAACACACAGTCATGCACCATCTCACACACTCTCGTACGGTCCCTCTCTCTCAAACACACACACAAACACAAACACACAGAGTCAGTCAGTCAGAGTATTAAAACTGATACCTCTGTGTCATCTGTGCCCTACTGCCTTTATTCTGCTGTCTGTGTGTGATGTAACGCCAGTATGTCACAGACTGTGTTGTGCATGGAGTGTGTGTGATTTTTTTTATTTATGTGACAAAAACATGTTTAAACTCAAGGTCCACTCACTTGCTTGTTGTGGAGCTCTCACTCATTTGTTGTGGACCTGTAGATGTCATAACTTCCCATATATTCTGACTGTTTTGACTGAATACTCAACAAAAAAACATAAACACAGTACTTCTGCTCCCATTTTTCATGAGCTGAAATACAAGATCTCAGACTTCTTTTATGCACTCGAAAGGTTTATTTCTTTAAAATCGTGTTCAGAAATCTGCTTAAAAATCAGTGTTAGTGAGCACTTCTCCTTTACCAAGATAATCCATCCATCTGACAGTGCAACATATAGAGATGCTGCAGCCTGATTATTGCATGTGTGTCTTGGACTTGTCTTGATAAAAGAGCACCTAAATTGTGCAGTTTTATCTTGAAAAA
Source organism: Lutjanus argentimaculatus (assembly GCA_034769285.1). Taxonomy (NCBI): domain Eukaryota; kingdom Metazoa; phylum Chordata; class Actinopteri; order Lutjaniformes; family Lutjanidae; genus Lutjanus; species Lutjanus argentimaculatus. The sequence continues at coordinate 11,574,463 of JAWZSL010000013.1, read as the reverse complement.
AGACATTTATTAGGCCTTGAACTATAGATATTTCAAATATACAGATACCAATTTTTTTCCCTGGATGGCAAAGTCATGACCCGCACTATCAGGGAACAAAAGGGGGCTGGAACACTCTGATTAATTCACAGCCTTTAATTTTGCAAACAGACTAATGTTTCAGCGCTACTGTGTCTTCATCAGAAGCCCCTGATGAATTAATCAGTGAGTGCCAGTCCCTTTTTGTTCCCTGGAAGTTTGATATCAAGCTAAGAAGCACCTGATTCAGGCTGAATTTTACGTACACTGATATTCCAACCTTAACCAGTCACTCCTCATGCCGAAACCTAACCAACCCAACCAATGAGGGCAGCGAGTACCAGCAATCAGAGGCAGAGTAGGGTGGGTCATGACTTTGCTCTCCTGGGGAAAAAAAATGGTATCTGCAGCCCTGTGTGAAACAGCCATAGCTCAGTGCCTAATAAATGTCTTTTTTCAAGATCAAACTGCACATTTTAGAGTGGCCTTTTATCGTGACCAGTCTAAGATTATTGTGGTAAAGGAGAAGTTCTCACTAACACAGATGTTAACAGATTTGTGAGCAAAATTTGATAGAAGTAAACCTTTTGTGCGCACAGAAGAAATTTTAGATTTTTCACTTAAACTGCGTTTGTATTTCAAGTGTTTATATTTTGGTTGAGTGTAAATACAACTTAAAGTATTTTTGCATATTTGAAAACCATCTGAATTCTCTGCTTTTAAATCTTAGCTAATTTCAAGTCGTGTAGTTTCAAAAACGTATGTTTTCTTAGAGTTTACAAATTGAGGATAGTCAGTAGTCAGTATTGAAAATGCTCAAATTCAATTCACATCTAAAAATTCAGGTCAAAATATCCAGTTGCTCAGATTACCTTGGTCAAATTCCAACAGTAAAATTCAGGATGTGAAATTCATTACTTACAAGACAAGCCAAACGACTGGCTAAAGCTACAAAAAGTCATCCTCACCGGTTGATGCAGGGTTGCCAACTCTCACATTTTTGGCAAGCAGTATAGTTCTCTCTGTTATTGCCTGTGGAGCACCGTGGAGAGGTTCTTGCCAACCAGTTGTTTTGACAAACAGCCATGAAAGGCGACCTTTGTAGGACTGACTTGGCTATTCTCCTTTTTCTTGTGATCCAAAAGCTGCAACAGGTTCCACTAAAAAAGGTAGAAATGTATTTCCCTTATGCCTCATTTAGAAGTTGCACCAAACAGTGAAATATATACGGCTCTGAAAGGTTATCCAGGAATGTGAAGCATTGATGACAGTCCTGCATCAGGGCTAAATACACACAGGTAACACGGGGACAGCTGTTACCACAGGCTGCCTGTGGTCCTGTGCAGGTCAGGGTAACTGGAGAGTCTAAATAGCCTGCAGCTGTGAATGTGTGATTTTTCTTTGTAACTTTAACTTTAGTTTCAGTGAGAGTATACGAGCCCTTACAGCTTTGTTTAACGATGTAGGAAAAAGTAAAACATAAGATAAAATAGAAAATATGTTTTATTAAAAAGCATAGATACAAAACCATTGGATCCATAACAAGATAACTGTACATTGAGGTTATCTTTGCATTGATAGGCTCATTATAGGACTCCGTCTCTTATCAGATTTGTTTTTTTGTAACCTGAGAGTGTAGCTTATCTTGGTGGTTCACGTTTTAACCAATTAACCGTACATTTCAACGCTGCAGTTAATAATTTGCAGCTCTATGCTCTATGCTCTCAGGTCCTACCCCTAATAAGGCGATCTGTAGGTCGGGGATGTCCACGTGGAATACCTCTTTAAGTACTTAATATACCTCTTCCCAGAATTGACTTAGTCAAGAACATGACCAGCATATGTGGGAATGATTACCCATCTGTGCTCCACAATTTCTCCAACATTTGTTGTGAATGTGTTTTTGAATTAAAAAAAACAAAAACAAAAAACATCTAGGACTTCTCATTTTGACTCAGTGTAAATGGTTATATTACTGTGTGCAAGCTGGCTGTCAGTATGTGACAGTCTATTTAATTGAAAATGTCTCTGATTCTCTTTAAGTGCACTGCATTAAAACTTTATAGACGTAAATGCTTGAGGCAAATCCAGAGTTATTATATCATGTTGAGGCCCCATCTATTTTCAGGGCACCCCTGAAAGTGTTTATTATTTGTTCTTATGACATATAGTAGTTTATTCAATAGAAAATAAATAAACAATTACAAATACATGTATTGATTGCTATGTATTGCAAAGGTGTGATCGGATTGTAACATAAAATGAGATCTTCCCTGCCTTTTTTGGTTGCCTGTAACAGCCTGTAGACCGATATCTATGTCAAGGACTTGGCACCGTTTTTCTGGGAAACTTCAAGGGATGTGAAATTAATGTGCGCCCCAGAGTGCCTTGTTGCCTCTCTTCTGCTCCCCTGCAGTGCCAACAGTGTTCAATACTAGCTAACGTTAGCTTAGAAATGGAGTCCAACACAAAGCCGAAAATCAACTGCACAGCATGTGAAATATATTTGTGATATTGTGGTTTCAGCTGGCTAAGGCTTGCCAACAGAGCAAAATACTGTCATATGTGAGCTAGTTCATCTTCCAGGGCTGATCTGCTTGCTGTTTGCAAATTATTTTATCATCTAACATTATGAAGCAACCAATGCCAGATCCATGCAGCGTAGCCAAGTTACACCTAGCTGGCTAACCCTGGCCAACTTTAGTTGGCTAGCTTGTAATTCATTAGCTGACCTAATCTATTATAGGCCTACTAATTTATGTATTATGTATGTATTATCCAACAATAAATGATGTAATGGTACAAAGCAAAGTCGTATAACAATTGCTTTTCATTAGCCAAGAGTGATGCAAGGCAGGTGCAGCCAACTAGCTAACTGTAGCTAAGCTCACCTAAGGTTACCCAACTAGCTATAATTACACAGTGCGGATCTGACATTGGTTACTTTGTAATGTTAGCTAACTAACAAGTTAGTATCATGGAGCCATAGAGCCAAATAAAAAATATGAAAATTACAGATCATAAAATTTTTGTAAATATTACTGCAATTTATTTTCCAGCATTCAGTGTTCATTTCAGTGTTCACTCACTCATGTATGTCACACCAGTGTTTTGGCTGATGATGCTTGCTCACGCCTATGAAGTGCAACAGGATGCTGACTGCAGTTCACTTAACAGAACAAATAAACAAGGATTTTATGAAAATTCCACATAGTACCTGTAATGCAAATGTGGCAGAAGAGGACGTTCTCTGACTGTTAGACCAGTGTGCCCTCAGCCCATCATCAGTGTTATGCAAATGTGTCACTAAGTGTCAGTGGCAAAGATTATTCCAGTGAAATAATTTGACAGTGTATTGACTTACAGACAGCACTGGCAACATGTGCTTCCAATAAATGACTGGACAAAATGATGGAGGTGGGAAATGGTGTAAGTCAGCAGAAATGAGAAACACACACATGCTTCCACACACACCACACTCACACACACACTCACTCACTCACACACACACGCACTATGTCTGACTTCTCCATCCACCCTAAACAAGAATGACACTGAAATACAGACAAGTGTTCTCGTCGCTGAAGCCTGAAATTGCCTTTCCTTCCTGCTGTTGATTGTGTTTCACACTCAGTGAAACAAGAGCTGGGAGCCCATGACAGATTCAATGTGTGTGTGTGTGTGTGTATGTATCTAGTCCTATTCATTTGTGCGACGCTCACACCAATTTGAAAGAGATTTGATATTCTGCTAGCGAGATTGAATTTATGCATGGAGGGTACGCAGTGTTCAACAAGAGAGCTTTCCGGTCAGTTAACCAGCCACCAATCTAACTTCTCCTCCTGTTAGCAAGGTGGGCCTGCAATGTGTGAGTCCTGTGGCTGTATGTGCAACACCGCAAATGAGGTTAAACTTATTGCAAATTAATTTATCTGCAACACTGTTCGCTCACTAACAGTTTCTTCTCTCAGTACAGGATATTTCTCTGCAGCCATAGCCTGTATTGTTCTGTCAATACACTGAATGGACCACATACAATTAAAGGAACATTATGTAATTTTTAAAACATTCTTCTTCTGAAGTTCCTTGGTCTGGTATGACCAGTAGCTTATGGCTAATGCTGATTGTTATCTAATGTTAGCTAATGCTTTTTTATAGATTTTGTTGTAATGGATGTTGAGTTTGTGGACTATTCCCCACTCGTGGTGGAGTACAATTTGTAGGTACTGTTTTGATTTTATACTACTTTATATTAAATTTTGTATTTTTACCACGTGTTTGACAGCTGTAGTTATTAGTTTATTTTCAGATAGTACATAACACGTGGACTAGTCAGTTCAAAAGTAGCTATATAATAAATGAACTTGTTACATGTTATTTTTATATAATAATAACAGAAACGGTGGTGTGTTGAACACCCTGCTGTGTATGCAAGCGTGCTTCACTGCACTGCTTATTCAGTGGCGGTGTTTATATACACACCGCTGTTGCGCACCATTTTGGAAAACACCCAGAAATCATAGCGAAACTTTGCACACGGCTTACAGAAGGTAACAGTGTATTTCCAACAAGCTGCTAGTTGCTATAACTACTGGAAAAAAAAAACAAAACATGGGACACGTCAAGAGGGAAGCTGGCAAATGTGACTAAACAAATCTTGAATAAAACTTGACCTCGTCTGTGAAAATGATTTCTGTCTGCGTCATGTTGGATAGATTTTCATCAGCAACAGTGGTTGTTTCACAATGAAGACAACAACTCCCATGATCCCACGCTACTTTGTGACATCATCAGTCTGCGTCTTGATATTGTTTTAATGTGAGAAAGACCCCTAGCAGCAGGAGCTACTTTTTTTGAATGCAGGACGACAGAGTATTTTTTAAATTATGGTATCTGTTACTACTGTTCTCTCTGTCTCTGTTCTTTTCTCTCTCTCTTCCACCCCTCCCACCTCCCCTCTTTCCTCCCCTTTTCCTCTTTCCCTCTCAACCCGACCGGTGCCGTCAGATCACCGCCCACCATGAGTCATGGATCTGTCCGAGGTTTCTGCCTGTTAAAAGGAAGTTTTTCCTCGCCGCTGTCACCAAAGTGCTTGCTTATGGGGGAGTTGTTTCAACTGTCGGATGTAAACAAAATTATTGAGTGTGGTCTAGACCTACTCTATATGTAAAGTGTCTTGAGACAACTTTGTTGTGAATTGGCGCTATATAAATAAAATTTGATTGATTGAATGATTGATTGATATTTCTATCTTTACATAAGTAAAGAATGTGAGTACTTCTTCCACTACTGGCGTATTTTAGTATTGCTATTATTCTGTTAAATTGGCTCATTGTAAAGTTGCACAGGCTACTGTATTTTGTCTGTAATTTCATGTTGTAGCTGTTTACTTCCTTCAATCTGACTTGCTGTCTCACACACGATACTTACATACATGCAAAACACAAATACAAAACTTTTTGCCTCTTCTCCTTTAAAACTTCTTGTTTTTAGAGATGCAAAGTTTCCACCCAGCGGCAGCAATATTTTTTATGTTAATGTAGTGTTTAACATTTGCATTCCCTCTGGGGATTTTTCTTTTTACACAGGAAGGTCAGAGTTCATGGTCAGCTACGGAACAGCGCCTCTGGAGCTGGCAGGAGTTCAGACTCGCTTTAGTTCAGAAACACATTCATCAGGTTGGACGCTTGCTGACATGAAGGATTGATGCCAGGTTTTCTGTGACAAGGTCAGTCTCCCGTTCACTATGCCAACCTGCAGGCTTGTTTTTATTTTGCCAGATGGGGACATGTTGCTGTGCTTTTACTGTCGAGTTTCTGTGTCTGTTTTATAAATTGTAGCCTTTTTTTTTTTTACATGCTGTTTTATGCTGCGTTCTTCTGTTTTACTTGTTACATTGCTTTTATTGCCAAGTATTTGTTTTTGTTTACTTGCTTTATTATCTGTGAAACATTTTGTAACTGCAGTTTAAAAACATCAACTCAGGCCATAAACTTTTTACTTTTTGGCGACATTTAGGTATAAACAAAGATTTTCATCACTTTTGGAGGCAGTTTGACCCACGTTTGTCACAATCCAGCCTGCATCAAACACACACAGAGAGGTAATCCAGCTCTTTCTGCCCAGATGTCATCCAGCCCGGAGGCAGTGAAAGCTTTACTGAACTCACAGTTAATACCACTGCACACTATATGAAACACAATTAGATTACTTACATCTCAGATTGTTTTGTGTCCTTCAGATTATCTCCACAGCTGTTTGGTTTCAGACAAGGAAAATATGATTAAATGTATGAAGGCGGGTGGTTAAATGTACTGAATTAAATGGAAACATAGTATTAATGGAGTTCATACTGGGAGAGGTGGAATGTGTTTCCATAAGCAGACTGTCTGTGACCTCCAGTGGTAAACAGCAGAAGTACACGCAACAAAAATGTAAAAGCAACACTTTTGTTTTTGCTCCCATTTTTCATGAGTTGAGCAAAATATCTAACACTTTTTCTCTGCACAGAAAAGGTTTATTTCTCTCAAATTTTGTTCACAAATTTGTTTAAATCTGTGTCAGCGAGAACTTCTCCTTTGCTGAGACAATGCATCCATGTGACAAGTGTCAGGTAAAGGTAAGTGAAGGCATATAGAGATACTGATCAAACAGCATTGTTATTGCACAGGTGTGTCTTGGACTGATCACACGGGTATCTGTGGCCCCATGTGAAATAGTCACAGTCCTAATAAATGTCTTTTTTCATGATAAAACTGCACATTTTAGAGTGTCCTTTTATTGGAACCAGCCCAAGACACACCTGTACAATAATCATGTTGTTTAATCAGCATCTCATCATGCCACACCTGTCAGGTGTTTTGTTAAGATTTTTGGTGAGTATTTACTCTAGACAAGAGAGAACCACTAGGTGGCACCACAGGTGTAAGAATAAAATGTGTCAGGGCGTAAGATCAATCGAAAGGGAAAGCCAGTGCATAGTTCTGTGTGCCTGAACACACACACACACACACACAGAGAGAGAGAGAAAAACATTTTAATTAATGCAGCACATGTGATGAACATACAACAACCTGCAGCACAACTCTCTGGGCCCCAGTTTAAAACCAGTGCTCTTTCCTTTCAAACCAGTTTTACACATCAAATACAAAGAGATATACATGCCAGGCTGGAGCTTGTTTACACACTGTCAATATTTCACAAGTCCAAAGGTTAAAGATCAGACTTTTTTTTTCTGTTTCTCCAGGATATATGTGTCAACAGCCCACTTACATCTATATATGTACACAACAGCTGAGCAGCCGTCTGTGTTTGTCCAAATCTTTTTAATTGATATATAACAAGACGGAGAGGGACAAAAACACACACACACGAGAGCTGGTTACTTCATCATTCCTCACAAAGCTTCAAGTTTCGTGTTTATTTCATTTATGAAGCTCTTTAATAAAGCAAACATGTTTTGCACCAAAGTGCTGCACAAAGACAGACGTATAAGGAACAATATGTAACAATTGTGCATCCAAAAATGAACCCTGCAGTTCAAATAGTGAATTGTAGCCATAGACTGTATTAATATGTTGAAATACTATTTAATATACAATCTATGTTTGAAGTTAATTGTTTACCCTGGCCCCATTTCCCCAGACCAGGAAGCTCAGGCAGGCTGCAGGGACACTGCAGGAGTGCAAGACAAGTGCAACATTATGTTGTAAGTTGATCAGATGTTTATGATTTGTCTGTCAAAGTAAAGTTATGTCTGTTATCCTGAAAACAAAAGCCCACTGCTCTGAAAATACACTGAAATGGTTGGAGTTGAGTGACTGCCTGCCAGACTCCATTAACATATTGCTCAATTTTACAGGTTATAAACATGTCACTCCTCCTTAATTATTAATGATTTGTTATGACTCATAAACAGAAACTTACAGAACTCATTTGGCAAACATTCAGCATTACTTTGAAATCTAATTAACGTGAAATGGGAAAATAAAAACACAAGTTACGGGCTGGAATAGAAATTTCAAAGAGGACACTGCGGCTGTAGTATTTTTGTCAGAGAAGCAAGTATCTCAATTTAGCATGTTTCCTTCATCTCTGATGACATATCATGGTCATTTTATGATTTAGTACAATAAATAAACTGTATTACAGACTTCTCCTTTAAGATTAGAATATAAAATTAAACAAGAAGATAAAAAAAACAAGTTTAACCATAATTCAAATCCAAGATAAGACAAAAGTTTCAGGTGAAACTGCAGTGATCTGCTATCAAAACATCTATCTGGAGTGAAAGTGAAATATCAGAAAAACACACAGCACTCAGGTGTGTGTGTGTGTGTGTGGGGCGTCAGGCTGATCATCCAGGTGACATGTCACCAGACTCACAATCACCAGGGTGTGTCTGTGTCCTCGTTCTAGTTTCCCTCTCCTGTTACTTCCTCCTCTCCTACTGCAAAACCACAGGGCATCTTTTAATGCACTTGATTTGAAAAAGCTGCCTCTGTATTGATTTTGTTGGCTGCTGTCAGGAAAAATCTGTGAAAGAATTGGCTGCTGTTTAGACATCTACAACAAAAGCCCGAAGTGGTTTATTCAGCCGAGCTTATATTACAGTAAAACCAATAAACCTTAAATGCCACATTTTAATGTCCCGTAATTAACCCAGATTCATGTCATGGGGGGTTTTTCCAGGACAAAAGTTGAAATTCTCAGCAGGTTTATCTGGTTTATCTGCAAATGGCAGCCTGTCTGAGTTTGACAGGCGTGTGTCATGTCTGAGGAGGCTGTGACAGACAGACAGTGAGCCTGCTCGGGTCGAGTGGAGGAAGAGGCAGATAAAGAGCTGATTGATATGGGGGTGTGGCGTGTGTGACAGCAGAGACGCGTGGCTCTTCTGGCGTCAAACCGGTCTGGGAGGGGACAGAGGAGCAACAGTATCTGTTTGTTTTGGGGAAGAAAAGTGCAGAGTGACACACTTCCCTTTGTCAGGTCAATTGACAGGCTTTCCATAGTGGTGGCATCCACAAAACAACATAATGAGCCGGTTTATGTGGATTATTGTTAGCTATACAGTGGCTGCACACAGAGCTAACAGTGTACGCCGGTGAACGCCATCACTGTTTCCATTAAATTTACTGGCTGAATGGATACAACATTTGGGTTTCTTTGACTTGTTTATCCATTTTTTGGGATGTGAGACCACAGTGAAGGACTTAAAGACGACTCTGTGTCACACTCGTCCCGGCAGCATTAGCTGTACTGTACTTTACTGAGGCTCCAGATCCTCTTAATGCATGCAGACTGTCAAAACTCTTAATACCACATCTCTGTCTCACAGACATTTCTAACATCACAGGGGCAGCAGTGATTCAGGCAAGGCACTACAGGCAAAAACAGTTTTTTCATGCATTGGTCAGCTTTAAGATTTTGGTCTGTTTTGCTTCTATAACATGTCTTCTTTCAGACTAGTAAAAAATCACATTCAGGCAGTGGCAGGATCAGGTTTCCTGAAGGGCAGGGACAAAAAAAGGACAATGACTGTACTTGATGGGGCAACAGCACACCGGAATTCGTGATGCAATTATGGTCAATCCCTGGATCAGATTCAAACTGTTTTATTATGTGTCTTAAAGTACAACTACTACATCTCTGTAAAAAAAAACAAAAAACAGTTCCCTGTGTGTTTTTAACTATTTAACTATTTGGAGGCCAAATAAAGAACATTATTGGTTGAAGCATGAACCATTTTGTAATAAATATATTTTTTTTGGTATTCATCATAATTTAAATGAATGAATGTGAAACTTTTCACAGACCCACTGGCAAAGTGCCTCAGACTCCTGTTTGAGAACCACCACCCCGGAGAGCACTCTGCCATGTTTTGTCCACTGGAAGGACACCCTGGATGGCACTTCAGCACATTGTCTTGGACGTTGGGCCACCCTAGAGGGCACTTTATCATATTTACTCTATCATAGAAACACCCAAGTCAATTCACTGTCTTGAAAAATGTCTGAAATTTTACCATACATATGTTGAAGGTTGTTTTCTCATGAAGAGTTTTTTTTTCTTGTCATACTGAGTCATAAATCTCCACTTCAGTTGCACTTACATACACCAGACCTTCCAATGTTATTCACATCTATATTCTGAAGGTTTTAACAGAGGGATTTGTTCATATATCATTCATAGCCTGATTTATATAACATTATATTCTTAAAAACATGGCGAAAATGGCACTGTTTACAGTATATGCTAAGAAAATGAAGCAAGAAGTTTTAACCTGGCTTCATCCAATGTTCAGATTGGCACATATTTAATTGGATATTGACTCATTTTCATATTTAAATACACAATAATTATTATCACAATTAAAATTGTCTTAATGTAAGTAATCAATAAGGGAAATCTGAATCTGAAGGTGATATCTGTTTTATTTTTACACCCTGTTTACCTGTATTGTCACCCCTTCAGCGAATGGAGTCAGGCATGTTGTACGGAGGTTTTATGGGTGGATGAGGGGAATGAAAAAGTTAAAAACGAACCTTTAGACCTCAAATATTAGACATTAAACCTTGAAGTGAGCTCAGTATTTCTTATTTCTTTACTATTCTGATTACAAAGCAGTGAGTGTTGCACAACAGTCATGTCATGTAAAAGCAATTTCTCCCCAGTTTTAATGAGTCACACTGACTTGGCTTTCTGATCACTACCATATGACATTTTCCACTTGTGGTTGTGGTGTGGATGGTGGTTTCAGATGTATTAGGACACACACACACAAGGGTGTGTCCTTTCTTTCTTGTTGTCGTAATCAAACACTCTCCGACAAGCACAAAAGGCACCACTGCTCACATCTAAATGAGATTTTGGAACAACGAATAAACAAGACAAAGAAGAGCTGAGATAATAGAGTCAGCAGGAACAAAAAAAAGAAGAAGAAGAGGAGTGGGAACTATCAGCCACACCACTATGATTCCTACACCTCCCTACACGATCTCACCGAAGGTTACCTTGATATATGATTGATGTCTGCAAGATAAAATCTATTTTTTATTATCTGTCACTGAGAGCCTTTTCATCTGTCTCTCCTGGGATGATATTTATCTACATCTTGTATTCTCAAGGGGGGAAAAAAAAAAGATCAGTTGAAATCATCTTTTCTCTGAGATGTAAATCTAGTCCAGGAATAGAACAGATGTTTTAATCTCAGATTAAGTCACCTGACAGGTTATTTCTATGAAATGGGGTGCTACACAAATAGCACAGGCAGATAAATCACAGTCAGCGTGTCTGAATAAATTTAAATGATTTTTTTTCTTTTTGCACTGTCACTATCTGCTGTAGTGTCTGCAACATTGTTCACTTTAATTATCTTCACTTTTTAATGTATATATATTTCATATACTATAGATCTTTTTCACAGCAGCTATTTTGGCATAAAGTTGGAGGATAAACGCAGGTGTTACCAGTGATGCTAATAAAGGTTCTGTTCCAGTCAGGTCAAACAGAGTCATGGTGATGCTATTGTGCACGTTGGCACACTGGGAAGGCTTTGCGACACTAAATGGAACACAACCTTAATTAGTATCATTGGACTGATTAAGACCTGTGTTTATCCTACTATTTCACATCAATATGACTCCAGTGAAAAATGGCTATTTTTTTAGATGGCTGCAACGTGACAAGACACTTTTTTTGTATGCCAGTATAATGACAATAAAGTTAGATTGAATTGAATTAAATGGAACCAAATGATCTGGTAGATTGGGAGTGTTTTCCCAAAGTTTAACCTCTCAGGCAGACAATTTATCTCATTTCTTCACCTTAGTCCAACCAAACTCTAAAATTAAGTAGCTAAAACCTAAATGATTTAATTGGTAAAGCTTGTTGGAAGCAGTTTTGGTATCACAGAGATGCATCAGTTCAGGGCAAAAATTAAATAAAATCTCTTTTCTACCAAGATATTGGGAGATAAACAAGTTTAATTTCTTTTTTTTTTTTTTTAAGTTATTTTTTTGGCCATTTTGCCTCCACTTGACAGCACAGCCGAAGTGGAGACAGGAAAGGGGGCAGAGAGAGAGGGGACGACATGCAGCAAAGGGCCGAAGGCGGGAGTCGAACCAGCGGCCGCCGCAGAGGACCAACAGCCCCCACACGCGGGTCGATGCCCCACCAACCGAGCTAAACGTCCGCCCAACAAGTTTAATTTCTATTAGGAGTTTTTTATCCATGGAGGTTTTCTATCACAACATTAAGTCTAAGGGCCGAATGGTAACTTGCAAGCAGGGCCTGTGGGAGAAACACTACTGCACATACTCAGTGGGGCAAATATTGTGTATGTAAAGTTAGAAGCAGGAAACCTTTTTGGGCATATGCACAGGCGATCAAGTGTAATTGAACTGAACAGGCGCCATCTTTGTGTCTGATATCCAGTCCCAAATTGCACATCCTGGGTGACCCCTTAAAACAAACAAAATTTCCACTTGCAAGTTGCAGCCCCTTGTCACAGGTTGTCTACCAATTTTGACCACTTGAACAGAAAAGAAATTTTCAGCAGGCAAAAGAGGTGAAATCATCCAGTAATTCACAAGAAAACTGTGAGTGAGGCTTTTCTTCGACACAGCAATGCTTTAAGCGAAACGCTAAAGCCACCATGCTAACATGCTCATTATGACAATAAAATACAGATACTAATCATGTGTAATTTTACCCATCAACACTGTCTTGGCTTAGCATGTTAGCATGCCAATAATTGGCAATACGCACAACACAAAGTAGAGCTGATGGGAATTTAATTAGTTTTGCATGTCTTAAGTCATAAACTAAAGTACTGTACAAAATGTTAAGGAATCACCAAAGTGACAATAATTCATCCTCAAGTACACACAAGATGTGTAACAGATTTTAGGCGATAAATCCAATAGCTGTTGTGACATTTAACTTTAAAATGGGAACCTTATGGTGACAAACAAAGAAAAGTCACTGTTATGAGTCATCCTCTGGGAGACATGAATCAGCAACATAACCTCAACTCAGCTTAGACTATCACAATCTTCAACAGTTCAGTTCTCATGTTAAATAAGACAGAAATGTGTCCTGGTTGATGTGATGGTGCAGACATCGGCACTCATCAAATCAAGTGATCAAATGCTCATCAAAGCAGCAACATTTTATTTAATCTATGTTTTTTCAGAATGATGAAAATATTCAGCCACTCAAGAGGCAAAACGAGCTCTTCATATTGACCCTGATTAAACTCAGGCAGCATTACGTAAATAACATGACAGTTTGTTAATCACATGTCAAGCTGGACGCACTGCAGGTACCTGGCACTTTTACAAATCGCCCTTTGGCTGCGTTTGTCTGTGTGTGCATGACACGGCTGTCCTATTTATGGCTGTTCTGACATGCTGCCTGTGACATATTATAAGGACAGAACTATTGTCTGAAAGCTGGGTGTTACCCTCTCATCCAGGAACATGACAAAAGGTCATATGGATGATGGAAAAATCTGTGTCAAATATTGATTGTGGCATTTCTGAAAGATCACGTCAAATGGCTCAGATTAAAAGTAAGAACGGCCACTCTTTTTTATTAAACCTGCATCAGCTGAGGTAACATTTTCTCTTGTCCTGCCTTCACAGGACACAGGACATGACTGTATGTGTGGGTTTTGTCAACAACAATGTCCTTAGACGATCCAGTTGGATCTGAATCAGTCACAACATTTTCCGTACCACTCTGTGCCGTGCTGGTTTACAGCCCCGGGCTGTGCTGCAGGAGCTCCAGTAACAATGCAAACGCCTCCTCCACTCAGTCTACTCTCAGATATAACATACCAGCTTCATCTACCTGTCTCTGTGAAAGGTGTCTGTAAATAAACACAAGCAATGATGAGAAGAAGAGGTTGAAGTACAAAGTTTTATTTGAATTCATTATGACTGAAATGTGAAGGAACCCACTGCCCTTGTTATTCTTTGTGTTAGTTTAGCAAAATAATTTGATTTGCTGTGTGCACAAGCTTGGTGTAACATGCAAATACAGATCAAACTAATATGTGGACACTGCAGTGACAGAGAAGCTGAATGATCCCTAATTAATAGATTATAATGAAAAGGGAAATTGGTGTATTTTCCTCCTTTTAGTAGGTTATAAATATCAAATTCTGGTGCTGGTGCAGCCTTTGCATGCTTTTGGCTACCGTGCTCCTATTTATCACATTTTGTGCAACACAGACAACTTGTGACCCCCCCATTTGTCAGGACGGTGTCTCACAAGTGGTGCTTAAACATTAACAATAACTTCCAAAACACAATGTACAAAAATTACAAAATAAATATACCCTAACCCTTTTTTCAAATCTTTTTCTTCTGGTTTTGCAGTAAAATAGGCTCACAAAGCACTTTTCAAACATCAACCTTGGCACTTTTCATTAATATTAAGATTACTTATGCTTGTTGGTACCGTTACTTTAAAAAAAACAGCAGTATTGAAAAATAATTCATGCAGCAAGTGTGAGAAAAAGGTCATTACACGTCGAGTTTGGTCTAATAAGTTTGCATCAAACAGAGGCAAGGACGCTCTGCACACAAAGAGCTGCTGTGTGAGGAACAAACTATGCCCGGTAAGACTCAGCAGACAACAATTTTCATTCCAGTTGTTTTGTGGGGAGGCAGAGCTTAAGGTGCAGAGACTCTCATGCTGTAGCCCTTATCCAGCCTTTCTTTTTCTCTTCTGGCGTTGCTGTCCACTAATGATGTTGAGTTTCATTTCACTGCTCATTAAAAGAACATCTTTGCAGCCGGTCCTGCCATCTGACGCTGGTTGGGAGATGGTGTCCCCGGGAATAAAATTAAGAGAGATTCAAACTGACCTGTGCTCATCAGACCTGCAAACGAGAGAGGCAGAGAGAAAGAAGGGAAAAATATTCAGACAAGTGCCAGCAACGCGTCTCCCTTGTAGCTTCACTTTTGTGTCCTTTTTTAACTGCACCAGACCTGACTATATGTGGCCAGAGCTTTTCAAACACCACCCAAAGCATTTACATATTAGCAACACTAATTTTAAGTGCTTTTGCAGTGACGTGCAGTGAAACCCTTACAAATAAAACCCCCGCCGTAGTGTTCACCTTGTCTTATGCATTGAAATAAGGTCAAAGGGCTTAATGAAGGCTTTTAATGTGTGAAGTGTGCAGCTACGTCCTTCTCCTTTCATGTCTTTGATCAGTGCCACTGACTGGGAAGCTTAGCTCTTCAAGGGATCCACAGCGGCATGTACAGTATCTCACATCCCGACATCACAGGCTTGTTAGATTCAATCAAATGTGCAGTTACGCCAGTGTGCCACAGGATCGTCTGTGAAGGTGTGTGCATTGCTTGGCCGTATGTGCATGTAAGTATATGGCGAATACTTGATGGGTTCTAGTTTGACATGCAGGAATAAAATACAAAACCCCAGTCTGAGCCTGAAGGTATGAGAAAATAATTGGGAGCTTGAGAGTGTTTCACTTTGTAAATCTCCGGGGAGATCTCTAACTCTTCTCTCCCTCCTTCTGCAGTAAGGTCAGACTTGTCATAAGACGAGTGTTTAATTAACGCTGCCCTCTGACAGGAGAACAGCCGTGAGATGCAGCAAGAGGACACTGACAAGGGAAATAAACAGTGTGATGGTGAATGATAATAACAAAACTAGTCTACAGGAAAAGTTGTGAATAAAAATATTCAATGTCTATTTGCACCTGGGTGAGAACAGTCATGTGGCTGATATTCAGCTGTTTACACTCTGAGCCCCTAGTTTAGATATTCAGGGCAACAAAGTCCATGTAGGAAGAAGGTCGTAGTGGATGAATGGGTCAAACACACACTTTCATCCAGGAGACCGGTGAAGACTGTGAAAAGCATTTTTGTATTTTAATTGCTATTTTCAGTCTTCAGGTGCAGATTAGTTTAGGCACCCAAACTCCTTGGTTAGACCAAAACTAATTGGTTAGGTTTAGGCACCAAAACTACTTGGTTAGGTGCAAATAGCATTGTTGGCTACTGCCACGTGGGTGCTATAGCATCTGCCTAAAACATTATCTGAGTTTTATTTTTGTAAAGATAAAACTGCAAAAGAAATGTCAACTGAGAGCCTGAGTGTCAGACTGATGATCCTCTGTTACCCTGATTTCTAGAAATGAAACCTTGGTGTTTGTTTTAATCTCTTTCATGGTTGGGCTCCTCTTATAAATGAAATACGCTGTAAGACTGTTAATTTATCTGAAGTGAGACAGTTTCTGTGAATCTGACTGGAGCATATACTTTCATCTGGGCAAAACTTTTCCACAAATTATAAACAACCCAGCAGTCAGTTCAACACGCTGTTAGCATGCAAATGGATTTAAATCCAGTAAACTTTTAAATAATATTGTGCTCTCTTAAAAACAGTGTAATGACCATGAACTCTAACTTCATGATCTATCTCTTTAAGTGCTTGTTTGGCAAAGTGCCTGTGTGTGTAGCACATGTGCATGTAAGACAAAAATGATTTACTTTGGATGGTTTTGGCGAACGCTGTTCCCCACAGTCATTCCATGTTACAGCTTCATGCAGGATGTCACTCAGCAGTGGATTCAAGTTCAGCTGAGACCCAGTCAGTGTTTTCCTTTTAATCCACTTGTGGCAAACAAGGTCCAGCAGAGGCAGCTGTGGCCTTCACCGCTGCAGCTCATCACACTGAGAAGCGGCCAATCAAAAAGCTCCTGTGGCCTGCTGCGTCTTAATCTTGACAGGTTGCAGAGTCAAATTCCATAAAAGCGTCCATTACCTTTCCTGCGCATTAAAGTGCATTAAAATCAATAATACTGTAATATTTTCTTAAAATTGGTGAAATAATCACTATTTAATATTTCCTTAATTATTTAAAGATTAAATAACATTATTTCCTTGTTTATTTTTTAATGTCTTGTGCGTTTTATATATAATGTGGACCCTCATAATGTTCATGTAAATGTATGTTTAGTGGCCAACTTAAGGCCGCACCATAACAAGGCAATTTTTAATGATGAATTATGAGCCTCAGCTACACCTGTACATTAGGGCTCCAAGTAGAATAATGCTTATTTGGGCCTGCAAGTATTTTAAAATGTGTTATAACCAACAAATTGTTAACTGTGGCAGTCAAAGGTTATTAATTAAATATTAATTAAATATGTTACTTATGTTAAAACCACATATAAATTATTATTTTAATTATTAATATTGTATATTGATATAAAACCATGTTATGAATTATGAAATCTTCATAAACTCCAAATTATAATTAATATTATCATTAAATAATGATTAGTTCACCATTTCTTAATGATGGCTGGTGTAAAGTGTTATGTGCTGTTTGTGTTGGTTATTGCAGTTGGTAAAGTCGGTATTAAAAGTGAAAACACTGCACACCAAATTCCCTCGCTCACCACGTCCATCTCCCTCAGTATTTATATAATGCGTGAATGTCACGTTTTAAAAATGCATAGGCCATCTGTGCACTTGTCAGTGCAAACAAACTTTGGCTAGCTGCCCTCCAGTTTGAAATCAAGCCAAATGCGGCCGCCACACAGCAGAAGTCTTCACATGTATTTATATTCCCGTGGGGCCCCGCTCCTGTTGGAGTCTGTGCGTCCCGCTTTGTGCTTTGTGGATCAGGGATCTTTCTGCGGCTGAGATCTCAGTCCTGATACTCAGATCAGACACGTCCTTTTGCGCAGTGTTGAGGTGAGGTAGATTAAACAATCGGTCCTTCACTGGTATTTCTCATTCTCACTTGTTATGTGTTGGGAAATTTGGGAATTAAGGTTCAAAAAGCAGGAATGTCTCAATGTGGAAAAAAATCTTTAGTAAAGACAGTAAGATAGGACTCTCTCATTGCTTTAGTCCTCAACAATAATGAGTCATGTGACAGGCAATTCAGCACCAGGTAAACTCTGCAGTCCTCCCACCACAGGGGGAGCTACATCTGTCTACACAGAGCTCTCGTCCGGCCTGGGCAGCAGCTGAGTGTGTTTCCTCTTCTCTAAGATCCTGTTGAGCTCCTCGGCGAAGGAATAGCAAAGCGGCGACGTGTTTTCAGACTCGCTCTGCCTCAGCAGCACGTAGCTGTTGCCATTCATCCTCCTCAGGACGCTGGGCAGCGTGGCCGACAGCCCGTTGGGGAAGTCGCACTCCGGAGAGGGAAGCTGTGGAGTTGGTGGGAGAGGAGGGGCCGGGGGAGGAGGCTCCTTATTGGGTGATGGGTGTCCTTCACCAGGGACGATCTGCAGGAAGCCTCCATCCTGGAGGCCACCATTGTGCTGCTTTGAAACTCCATTACAAACGCCATTGCCGTTACAGTGGCTGGAGATGGTCTTCAGCTCCATGTGGGCGGAGTTTCTGTGCTGTTTTTTGTTCCTGTTGTTCCTCTTGCTGTTTGGGTAGGCAGCAGCTGCAGCACGTAAGGAGTACTTCCCTCTGTGACCCACTCGTAGGCAGAAGCCCACGTAGACGAGGACCACGGTCAGGACCACACACAGGCCTCCAAGGATGGTGATGAGGGACAGATACATGGCCTCCATGTTCCTGGGGGAGAGCAGCTCTGAGTGGGGGAGGAGAGGGGCTGGGGGCGGTGGCAGGGGCCTCTCAGAAGAGGGGTGCTCAGTGGGTGGCGGCGGGGTGGCGAAGGGCCTGTAATGGTCTTCAGTTGACTCAACAGGTGGGGGAGGGGGCAGGTCCAGGTGGATGGTGACGTTGTAGGTAACCATGGCGACCTTGATGCTGTTCTCAACAGCGTAGCAGGTGTACAGGCCACTCTGCTCCTGCCGGGCCTCGATGATCAGCAGGCCGTCCGTGCCGGTTCTGAAGCCGGAGTTGAGGCCATACCCCTGCAGCTCACTGTCGTCCAGAGTCCAGAGAGGCATCGCCAGGTTGGAGCTGAGCTCACACTGCAGCAGCACGTCATCACCCACCCGTACGGAGCGGCTCCGCAGCGCGACGTCTGAAACACACATATGAACACAGTGAGCAAATCTCATTTCACACCAAAGGGATAGTTCAGATTATTTAATGTGGGGTTGTATGAGGTACCTCTACCTACAGTTTGGAGAAGCAGCAGGAGTAACATGGCGTAGAAAGGTGAAATTACTGATTTTCAAGTCAAAGTAAAGTGGTGAAAATATTCTAAATATAGTATACCCCTAACTAATATTGAATTTATGTAGGCAGACTTTTTTAGTCCAATTTTTTTCTAAAATTTGTCCTGTTCACAGGAGTTCATTGTTTAGCTTGTGTGCTGGTGTTCCTCTCTGATTCTCCAAACTTGGCTTCTACAGATATGGACCTTATATACCTCATACAAACCCACATTAAAGCTAAGACAACTTTCATATTGTGTGACTTTGGAGGTCCCTATGGACAAAAGCAATAGTGTTTCCTCTGTCATAACGACAAAATATAGCATAAAAAATAGAACTATCTCAATAAAAAAATGCCACGTTCTGCCTTTAAACGTAATTCTGTCTACCTGGGAAAATGTAAACACAGACTTGTTTCATCCGATTTCAATGAGAATCCAATCGAGTGGCAGGCATTTAGAATAACTATATAGAAACAGCCAATCTTCTCTCTGTTAGTGTTGTTTGTAGGTCATATAGAAGCGGCGGTATTAAATTGAGACTGTTTCATAGCCACTCAAAAACTCCTTGTAGTCACTTTAAATAATCCAAACTACCCCTTTAAGTTTAGAGGACATTTCACAGCTTGGCCTCTGACTAATTGTTTAACACCTAAATTTATCAAAGGCTGTCCAGAGTTATTGAGGCATAAACTCCATTTACATATCTGTTAAATTCCTGCCATCCTATTACCTTGTACAGAGAGTGAACAATGGGGCAGGGGAGGAAGATGCTACATTTTATCAGATTGAAATTGTGAAGTGAGAGAAGGCATTTGCCTGCCTTGAATATCAAACAGATTTCTCTCCAGAGATGGCAAAAATGTGATTAAAGAAGGGAGGAGAGGGTTTTGCCAACGCAGTGTGCATAATCAACTTTCAAAGAGGCCTTCATGCCATCTGATGACAACTATGCATCTTTTGAGTCCTTCCTAACATTCTCTATTTTCAATCTCCTTTTCATCATTCAGTGCAAAGTTCTTTCTTTCTTTTTTTAAACATCAGCAGATGAGATTTCTGCGTACCATCTTGCGTGTTCTCACATCCCGTGTTGCCACGCTGGATATCCTGGATTAAAGAGGATCTGTGAAGAAGGAGAAAACATAAACATATTACCACAAAGAATAAAGACGTACCTACAGTAACATGAAAAAAATCTTTTTTTTGGTACATATACTACGAGATTTCAAAAACTGACACAGAGTCTTCTGTCATGTTGGAAAATGCTGTTTTAAATGGTTAATAACAGAAAAAAGTTTTGTGTCTTACCCTACTCATGTTTTTGAACAATTTCTGTCAGGTTTTAGAGTATTACACATCACTGAAACAGTCCATCTTTTTTTATCTAATAGGACTTTCTCGGTCACTTTGTCCACAGCAGACATCATCTGTGGAGTACCACAGGGCTCAATTCTCAGCCCCCTTCTCTTCTCCCCCTTTATGCCTCCACTGGGTCACATAATAATGTTTCTTTTCATAGCTATTACAGTTATTGCTGCCCTCAAGACAAAATTATCTCAACTGTTTTATTAACCTCAGAAATTGGGGACATTAAATGTCAGATGTCACAAAACTTTCTTCAGTTAAATGAAAGCAAAAAATTATTCATAACGCACAATGCAAGAATTCTTTTCTTACATGATCTTGGCGACTTATCATCGAATATAAAGCCTGTGGCCAGAAATTTAAGATTAATTTTTGACAGTGACTTTTGAGGTTGACAAAATCTGTTTCATCTTTTAAATCTCTTTTAAAAAAATCACTTTTATAGACTGGCTTTTATGTAGCTTTGCCACTCAGGAGTCTTGAATCACTGAGGGGTCTTTGTTTTTATTATGTTTCATTTGTTTTACCACTTACTCCTAATTTTAAGTAAGTAAGTAAGTAAGTTTAGTAATTGTTTTTGGCATACCCTTATTTGTAAAATTGTGGCCTGCTCTAAATATTATTAGTATTAATATTAGTTTTGTATTTTTTACCTCATACATTCTGCATTTCAGTATTTTCCTATTTGTATTCCATGCTATATTCTGCTCTATTTATATATCTCATATCAGTTACCGCCTCCATAACAGCTTTCTACTGAGTAAGCGTATCTGTCCAGATTAATCAGAACACAGCTGCATGCTACGTTTACTATCACAGCCAGCATCAAGTGTCTGCCAGTGTTGTGATTATGCAACAGTTCTGGGAACTGACACTGTGACAGGGCACTGTGATAACTTGAATTTAGTCAAATCAAACAAACAAAAGGGCACCTGCAGCACTTAAATCACCTGATCCAATCACACATGTACACCCTACAGCACCCACCTGTTTACTTGTGCCATTACGTCCACACACTGGGCTCCGTTCCAGGCACAGTGAGGGTCCCTGGCAAAGATGCAGTCGTAACAGGAAGTGTATCTGCGACAAGTAGAGAGGGGAAGCTGCACCACACCGGATGGAGAGCCCACGTACACACTCATCTGGGGTGGAGAGAGAGGTTTTAACTACTGTAGGACAGAAATTATTTGTGTGTGCATGTGATGGTCAGACACGCTACCTGTTCCGCAGATATCAGTATGTTGTTCACAGGATGTTGTTCCTCAAAGACTTGAAGCTCCTCAATAATGTGCAGCTGACCCTCAACTTCTACAGCTTTATGTAACCAGCCTTCATCTGAGTGGGACATACAAAGAAGAGAAACATCGGAATTAAAGAACCAAACCTACACACATTTCTATCAGCGAGTGTCCAAAACATATCATTGTGTTTGGATTGAATTCCTACCTTTTAAACAGCCATTGTTTTTTTTACTTGAAACTAAATTAAGGTTAGGTAATCCACTTCATGCCTATTTTTTCTTATAACAGATAGAATATTATTAAAGTGTCATTGCAAATGCAGCCATAGTTGGTGTTTTCCAGACATCTAAGATGTGGATAAATAATTAATATATTTATTTTAATAATCCTAATTTATCTTTTACAATAATTGTTATTTTTATTCATTTACATATATTTTTCTCTCTTTTAAGTGAGTTTTTATTTTTTATTTTTAGATAACCTCTCGTAAACTGATTTTTCACAAGAAAGTTGAAGTTGAACTAAGGCAAAACTGCCACTGCAATTGCTTTTTGGCAGCTGAATCTAAAATCTCCTTTAATACATCAACAATCCGACAACCATGAATTAACATCATCAAGTTTGACTAAAACAAACAGCAGTGACTAAATGATGGTTGGCAATTTTTGACAAGGTTTCTGTTTGTGTGAAATTAATGGCAAACAGCTGCCTAAAAGGTAAGAAATGTGTCTAAATATGCAACTAGTAAGTGATGCAGCTAGCCTTGTTAACAACAAGACTGCAGGAAGTCATTTCATTCAGCCAAGAAATAGTCCAGATCATGACCCCTCGTAAAACAATGGATTAGAGCAAATTTTAGTATGTTTGTTTTCAGTCTTCAGAATCATAATCTTCTTTCTTTTATGTGTCTCCTCGCTGTACTCTACCTTCATATTCAGTGTGCAGACATGAGAATTGTATCAGTCTTTTTATTTAACTTTCCGCAAGAAAGTGAATAAGAGTACTTCCAAAAATTAACAGACATGAATTTATACACACCTGTGCCCATGTATAATACATGGTATGTTTGTCCATCTAAGCCTTGGATCATGTGCACGGCCATGTGTGTGTAGTCTGTGCTCCTCCTGAACAAAAGGGGGCGTCTGTCTGAAGGCTGGACCTGCTGGGACATCAGAGGATGCCTCCTGACAAAGTTCAGCACGTCATCAGGCAGGGAGGTGGAAACATTTATGTCCCTGGCCCTCAGAGTGTCGGTTATACACTGCAGGGATAAAGAAGCCAAAGAGGGCAATGAGAAGAGGGATGATGAGCAAGTAACAAGGCACGTTGTGGGACATTTTTGGCTCATTTGTGATAAGGTTAAATATAGACAGTTAGTGGAGGCAGAGAGGATGTCATGAGGCTTAGCGAGATGGTCTGCAGGGAAAATTAAGGGATCAAGAATAAAACGCGAGCTTGTGGAGGATTGTGTCTGAGGAAAATGCAACTTTTCACTTGGACAACAATGAGCCTGTGTGAGTTCAGTGGCCGACTTGTGCTGACATGCGGGCGACTCAGCTCTCTCTGCACCTGACTAAGGGAACATCATCCCTTCTCTTTTCGTCCTTTTCAAACGACTTCAGCCAGCTCCTCTAAGAGGCTTTCATGCTCCCAAGTTAAAAACCCTTGACCGTTCCTGCCTTTCGTTTAATAGCAACATTAAAATTAAGTCCTACAAAGTGTTGAAGTGACACTACAGTGGATAATGTCTGTTCCCGCTAACGATGCCACGGCCCTGGCTGCCGCTCTAAGCCATTGTTGCCAAAGCTACGGGCTGGAGTTAATCGCCATGGAAATGGGTTTCAGTGACATAAGCTGGTTCTGTTTTGAGCCTCATCCTTGAGGCTGCCACTCATGCCCTCTATCGTTTTCCCTCCATCTTTTTCTTTTGCTTCCTCTATTAACGCATCTTTACTTTAGATCAGTTTTCTGGAGTGAATCCTTGGAGGCCGAAGAGGAGTGTGATCATTTTTTCTGTGCTTCATCTTGTGTTCAAGAGGCTGTGTGTGTGTGAGTGTGTGTTTACCGTTCCAGGTCGTGGGTCAGGGATCTTGCCAGTGTATTCCTTCCACTTAGAGCCAGAGTCCTGGCTCTCCATGTAGGGTCCTTGAAAGGCCTCTTGGACTTCAGACAGAGCGAACCGACAAACCGCAGATGCCTTCACGTTTTTCCTAAAGACAGCAACACACACACAGAGTGAGAAAAAGACCAGAGCACAGGCCACGAACAATAACAGCGGTAAACCCAGTGTTGCTATAGGGACAGCAGTAGAAGTACAGTAGATCAGACGCTCACCTAGTTGAAAAGATCGAGAGATACAAACGGGAGGAAAGCACAGGAGAGGGGAGGCGGGGTACAAGCATGGTCAGAGATAGTACAAAGCAGCAGCACCCCAACAGAACAAAAATGCTGAAGCTAATCAGTGTTTGTTTATGC
Source organism: Lutjanus argentimaculatus (assembly GCA_034769285.1). Lineage (NCBI taxonomy): Eukaryota > Metazoa > Chordata > Actinopteri > Lutjaniformes > Lutjanidae > Lutjanus > Lutjanus argentimaculatus. The sequence goes on along the minus strand of JAWZSL010000013.1, from coordinate 11,550,230 downwards.
TTCTACCACAAATTTTTTTTGCTTTGGCTTAACATCCATTTTTCAGCAGATACATCCTTATGGAAATTAGTTTGTACAAAGGGCCATTTCAGATTTTCCTTAAATCAAATTCCATTTTTGAACAATAGTAGTATTTTTTTTTCTGCAATAGCCATTTGGTGTATTTACATTCACTAATTATTTTTCTGTATAGTGTGTTTTTCATCCGACACTTTTCACTCTGTGCTCCAATGACAGTTGAGCAAGCCTGGTGTCTCGGTCAACTGTCTCTTTTCCTGTTTCCTGTACTTGGATTTGCTGTGTACTCAGCTGGTCTATATTAAAAGCAACATACGTTAATTTCTCAAGTTAGCGATTGTTAGAAAAAGGCTATCTAAATAGCTAGCTAATCTACATCAGTCATTAGCTAGCTAGTTAGATGGCTAACTTAACTTAAGCTAACTTAAGGTATGGCTCTGTATGTTGCTTTTACAGGAAAAAGAGAAAGTTGACCGAGGCACCAAGCCGACTGAACTGTGATTGGAGCGCAGAGCACACAGTGATATTTATTGTGATGCAGACACAGGAAAGGTGTTTGTCTAACAGCAACTGTTCTTTGAAATGCATCAACAAAACAAGACAACAGTCCTTTTTCGCATTTTTTCATCATCAGATGGAATCAGAGAAGTTTTGCAAGGAAGCAATGGGGCAAGAAGGAGTTACAGGTAACAGGCTGTACACCTCCAAATCCTCAACAACACATCCAGCTTTACTGTGCCCTGCACTGTGTCGTATGCAGTGTGAAATCAGGTCACGGTAGCAATTATTTTTGACTGGCTTCCTTATTTAAACAATGTGACTTTGTTTGGCTAAACTCTAAACAGATTCACCAGTAGCCCTTCTGTTTTATTCCTGAGAAAATAGCTCCTCAATGAGTGTTTGCTCTGTTATTAAACAGCGCTTCCTGTTACCACTCAACCCAATAGGTCACCAAATCGACCAGAACTAAAATCTTTAAGGGATAGTTTGCATTATTTATTTATTCACTTTGAGGATTACAACTTTTTTAAGCTCATCGAAATCTGCATTTTTAATTAATATTCTGTCCTCAAACTGCTGCAAAACTCCTCCACCCAACTTTGTTTTTTCACACTGTTTGGATAAAAAAGTTCTTGCTTTGTCTCGCCCCTCTCTTTCATCTCGTCCCTTCCCGTCTTCTTCGATTGTCTCAATGTATTGATTGCTGCCTTTCATCTCTGCTTTACTAATTTGCATTTGCATCCTCAAAGTCCCCGTCAGCTGGAGATCTTGACAACAGACTCTCACCACTCCAAGCCAAAGATGCCGTAGAAGAGCGTGTCCTGCGGCGTGTGACCTTGCATGACGAACACGCTGCGCAGCATGTTGAAGTGGAAGTCGTACTCGGGCAGAGAACACGTCAGCCTGGCCTTTAGGAAGGACGTCCACCGTTTCTGGAGAGTTAAACGGCCTCCCCGGTCCCCCTGAGGGAAGAAAGATAGAGCAGAAAGGAGAAACAGAGGAGGAGGAGGGTGAGTCATATGAGGTAAGGTTTGGATTACTGACAAAACAGACTGAACTCGGCTCAAGGTGGCACACAAGGGGAAGTGAACCTCCTAAAGGGTGCAACAGATGGCAAGGGAAAGCAATAACGATACTTTCAATAAGGTTATGGCTCCACATAGGTCCCCATTGCACAGGTCTGCGAATGAGTGTGTTTTCGTCCCTCGACAGGCTGCAGCACACCAAAATGTTTAAAATGTCTTGACAGGTTCCCAGCGGAAAAGTTTGACTCAAGGCCACAAATCCTTTAGAAATCGAGCAACTGGCAACATCTTACCCTTTGATTTTAACTTTTAAATGTATTCAGCCAGCGGCAAATTGCAAATGTCACACATGCTGCTGCAAGGCATTTCTATTAAGATGAAAAAACAAATATGCTGCCAAACTTTCAAGGAGAGAACTTGTGAGCTGACTTCATTTTAAGGTGCCACAGGAGAGAACAACAAGGTTATTACACTGTACAAATGGCTCGCACTGTTCTTAACTCTTTCCTGGGCAGCCGGAAAATTAAATCATTCACATTTCAGGCGGCAGAGGATGCTAAACAGTCCGTCTCTCCCCTGCAGTCATCCATCCCTCTCACGCCGAGCACCACTGACTCTGCAGCCCATTCATCAGCTACACAGTCTGCTCCTCTAATCACACTGAGGCCTTGTTACAAATGCATTCCCCATCCAGCCCCTCATCTATTATAGCACCCTCTTCTATTATCAACCAACACTTCAGTCAAGCTTGTCTGACGCAAGGCTTAACTCCCACTTGCAAATCACATCCTCCTGCATATTTTTTTTAAAGCTGCACTCACTTTACAAACTCGAGCCACTCGTGCCACCCTGCTGTGGCTGTAGGTCGTCGTCTGCTCTTGGCTCCTCTCGGTGAAGAAGAAGTAGATCTTGTCATCATCGCCGTTGCTGCTGCCCAAACTCTCCCTCACCAGCGCAGAACCCACAAAGTCGGCCTCTGTATGGGGGACAAAAAGATGCACACTGCACTTTTTTTCTTCTTAATAAATGAATCAAGAAAATCTTTTCCACCTCCTGTGAAGTAATTAACAGTTGACAGTGATTCCATCCATGGAGTCTCATTTTAGGAGAGCAGCTGACACCAGCCTTTGATAAGCTGAAACTGATTGCAGTAGTTGCTCTAAACAAAATATAATCTACCTGTCTACCTCAGCAGTCTCACCAAAATATAAAACAGTAAAAAAATGAGAAAGATGCAGATAACTCTCTTCAACTGAGCAGTTGGCTACTTGTAATACAAGGGAAAATAACTGGCAATCCCAATCCTAAAATAGTTTGCACAGATGGTGACAAAAAAAAGTAAAAAGAGGAGATGTTTGCATACGTCAGTTATCACGGATCCGTTTTTTTCTTGGGTCGCCATTTGGCAGAATGAAATGTATTTCAATGCGATGATATGTGAATTCATAGCACATTAATGCTGGTCTGCTCAGTTCTGATGCTGTGTGCAGGACTGTTCTCCCCCCAGAAATAAAAAATATGAGGACGAGTTTAGGGACAGTGACATCAACAGAGCCCTTCAACATGCAGAGGAGAGGCCTCAATGTGTTCTATGTGACTTTCAAGAGACAGTGTTTTGAAATTCAGTCAGTCAGTCATGTGTTTCTTTGTGTAGTATTTGAACTGTTTGTTTCATGTGTGTAATAGTTGGTGATTAAGTGTGTTGCTAGCTAGCTAATGTTACTTTTCAGCAGCTGTGATTGACATTTTGTCCCTGACTCGCAGGCTTGTTTTGGTCCCAGGGAGACACAGAATTTCTCGTTTGGGTCTTGAGCTGAAAAGTTTGGAAAATCCCTGGTCTACAGTCATGCTAGCAGCAAGGTGCATTCACGTGCTCCTTGGATGGTCCCATTTCCCAAGTCGGGAAGTCGTTCTTCCATTATTGGTGTGTTCATGAGCTTTTAGTTGTAATAAGATAAGATAAGATGAACTTTACTGATCCCACACCGGGGAAATTCACTTGTCACAGCAGCTCAAGTAGTACAGACAGGAAAGTGGCAATAAAGTACTTATAAAAATTGGAAATGGGAACAACGTGGACGCTACAAATGGGAGGGTTGTTGAACAGTTTGAATTACAAGTGATTTTGTCCCAGATTATTGCTTTAGCTGACTTGTTATTAGGGTTAGTAAAAATTAATATGCCATAAAAAGTTATCAATCAAACAGTTACTTTCATCTGCCATGTTTATGCGTATATGGCATCAATCAACAGGTAACAACTCGCCAAGTTGTGTACCAGAATTTTCCCTGACTTTCTGAGTTACTTGTTCCGACTTAGGGCTGGCTCAATTGAATTTTCCCAGTCGGGAATTAATTTTTCCAATTATTCAGACATGAATGACCACATGAATGCAGGATTAGACACAGCATTTCTCGTTCACTGTCTTACTTTAGTGTGTTAGCATGCTAACATTTGCTAAATAGAGCTGAACAGCAAGTACAGCTGAGGCTGATGGAAATGTCATTAGTTTTGCAGGTATTTGGTCACAAACCAAATAACTGGACAAATTAAAAATTTTGATTTTAAAAAGTTAAAGTAACACCAAATTATTGTAATTCATCTTTAGTGTGTGCTGCGTGGGTACCGAATGTCATTACGATGCATCCAACAGTTGTGGAGACATTTCGCTAAGGACTGGTGAACGTAGAGGAAAAATCACCAAAGTCATTAAAATGCATTGTACAAAGTGTGCAGCAGCTGTTGAGATATTTTACTCTGGACCAAAGTGTTGAACTGACAGAGTGGGACTAAAAACAGAAAGTTGTAATGCTTTAAGAACTAGTGGAGCGATCAGCAGCTGATGTAAGGCAAGTAAAATAATGCATTATTGATCCACCGGTGCTGATAAAGACTCAGTTTCTGAGTTGCTGCCTCAGCAGATTAGATGCTTGTTGATATGGAGGCTTAAACCTGGTGTTACCTGGTTGAGCTGAGACCACCTAAACATGCTAAAGGGCTTTTATCATTCCAGGAGATTTACTCACCATTCAGCCAGCGTGTGGGGGCGTCTTCTGTCTTCAGTGTGGGAGATGGAGAGTTGCGGCGAATATCTGGAAAGCTCCTAAACTCGTACTGGGAAGCTGTGTACATCTGCTGGTCTGGAGGGAAACCAATTAATTAGCTTCTTCATTCTTTTAATAAAACTCTGAAAGTGACTGACAACTGTTGAAGGATTTACCGATGATGAGGGCAGTGTAGCCCGTCGTCGGGCCATAGGGACATTTGTCTCTGCCCTCTTCGGGCTCAGAGGACATCACAAACCTCTCCTCCTCCTATATGAGACAAAACATTTGAGGTTAAGAGAAAGATATTTAGTTTGATATTGAAAATACACAAGACTAATTACAAATCATAGCTTTTTCACAGCTATGCTCACATCTATCATATCTATTCAGTAGATGCAACATGCAAACAGACTGCACTTTCACTACTATAGTAAGAAATTAAATGTGTCCTGCATTGACGTACTATGTATGCACAGAGGGGTCTGAAAGCATTAGTCCCACACATGTAGAGATGAGTTGAGTTGAACCTCTGAACGAAGCGGATGTGATTAAAACACTCCGTCTGAAAGAGGAAGAAAAAGCCGGAAAAGTTATTATGGTGAGGGAACAAGTATCAATACATTGGAGAGAACCAAAGTCAAAAAGATGAAAAGAGAGGACTGAGGGAGAAAGAATAACTAAATGCCTACCTTATTGTCTTTTCCCTTGAGCAGACACTGACGTTTCTGCTCGGGGGAGGCCTCCCACTCAATCTAACACACACCACATAAAATACAGTGAGACAGAGAGAAGAAGATGGATGGTCTCATATCACTGACTCTCATGAATTTCAGCAAAATACCACAGATCTGACAGCAGATAAACGGAGGGTAATATCTTTTTTTTTTTTTGCTTTAATAATTCATACATTAGGAATTTCACAATCACATTTGAATTCACAGCAGGAGACAGAGGAGTGGTTGTGACTGCTATGCACACACACACATTCAAATTACACCTTATGACAGATGCCACTGCTGTATTAACATAATTAGCATAACAGCTTAACGTCAACTTGTCACCAGGTAACAAACACAGCAGCGTGTCAGGTGAAAGAAGGTTTTCAGCTTCTATAAGTACTTAAAGGGACGGTTACATTTAATGACATTATCCTGCAACATGCAATAGTTTGAGGAGTAGACACTGATGATGGAAATACATTTTGATGTCCTCTTTATAGATCACTATAGTTGTAAATCAAAGAAAATTTGTTTCTTCTTCAAAATGTTGGTTATTTTGCACCTCTGAGTTATGGCAATACTTGACATTTACATATGCACGTGTTGTTTCCTCGTGTATGTTCACCCCATTTGAAACCAGATAATACTTACGTAGTTTTACTTAGGTAACATTTTCAATCCTGGTCTTTCACTTGTAATGGAGTATTTTCACAGCATGGCATTAGTGCTTTTATTTAAGTAAAGGATCTAAACACGTACTCCACCACCGTAAATACAAAAAAACCCATTGTTTCCAAACATACCGCAGACGTCAGATTGAAACACAGAAAAATGCATACAAAATGACAAAAGACATATTTCAAATTTTGAGTTTTCACTTCAAAAGTAGGGTAAAAACTGGCAATACCGGGTTGAGGTAGATAGTATGCTAATTACTGCATTAATTAGAAACTATTTCTGTGTCAACATGCTCCAATATGTGGATGATATTAACATAAATTCTGTATCTATTTAGAGTTACAGTGAGAAGATACAGTACTTAGGTTTTTTCTCATTAATATGTAAGTTTATGCAGGAGGATGCTCCTGTGGTGTAACTGAGTTATAGTGGCTAACACACACACACAAACACACACAGGGGGTGAGACAGGGGAATAAATACTTTTGTCTTGAAATGAAATATTGTTGCCTGAAAAAGTTCCTGCGTTGTGGGATGTAAATGAAGCCGTGGCAGAGTTAAAGATATGGCAACTGAGGCGCACAACATGCAGCAACGCCGAAACAAACAAAACTCACAGCGAGAGCAGAGCTGGCTGAGATGTCAGAGGCATTGAGAGCGAATAAAGCCCCCCGGGCCCCGACGTAGAGGCGCTCCCGGTCAGCCTCCAGCAACATGGTGCTGTAGTTGACTACAGAGGACTGGAAACGCCTGCAGTCCTGGAGACCTGGAGAGGAAGGAGAGGACAGAGGAGGACTGGTTGTTAATGAAGGCGACCTTTTGTAACCTGACTGCTTCTGCTACACCTATTCAGCACAACAGCTCCTAATGTTCTTAAAAAATGAAGAAACAATGCACACATGTTCTTTTGCGGCTGAATCAGCAACATGATATCCAGTGTAATCGGCATTTCAATGGAGGATGGGTGAAATTTTAGAAATGACACACTCATAATCATCAGTGGGAGCAGACATGATGACGATAATCCAGTTTAACCTTCTTTTGTTGTTGTCCTTCCTCAGAAAGGCCTGATTCATTTGCGTGGCTACACACATTATGCTGCTGCTATTGATTATAACTCTGTCTCTATGGGAACAAATAACACTTTTCAGGAAAAAAGTATCGTCTATTCAGTCAAATTTTTCTCAAATACTCCAGGAATTGACTCATTTATCCTTCGTAGTACCACTGGACTGATCACTCTATTGTCTAAATCCACACACGTACAGGCTCTAATGTAATTTGGATTTTTATGTGATGATTCAAACGAAAAATAATTTAAAAAATCAACACAACACATCTCCCTGCATGCCTTGAGAAAGCCCTCAAATGTGCATAAAGTTGTTTCCATCAGGGTGGGGCATGTAGAAAAGCACAAGAGTGAGCGCTTTTTCAATCAGACCTGACAGTATGAGAATAAAGGGAGGAATAGAAATCTCTTCATCTTCTGTGATGGATTTCTCGCTGTATGATTGTCGAACGTCGGTGCAGAGAGGTAAGAGGGCCTCGCTCTTTGAATCTGAGAGACGCGCTTGAAAATCTGAGATTCTTTTTTTAGAGCAATGGAGAAGTTTTCTTCTATTAAACTCGATTGTACTCTAGCTGCACAGAACTGAATTTTTTCATTCAACGACTTCACAGTTCCTCACGTTTAGTCAGAAATAAGAAAAATACACAATAACTAACAAAATGGGAAAAGCACAATGCAACATCAATGGCTGCTTTTTCACTGTAATAGAGTTTTAGGATAGATATTTCCTTTACAACTGTTTATCTACTGACTTTCTCTTGTTCATTTTTAGTGCTGAAATTATTACTCACTTATTGATTACTTGATAGACAGAAATTTAATTACGAACAATTTTGATGATCTAAAGTCATTTACCAAGCATAAAAGGCCTGAGAAGTTCTGTTTCCACCCTTTCAAATGAAGTATTTTCCACTTTTTGTTTGTTTTACATCATGATGAATTGAAAAGTCAGAGATCAATGAACTAGACTAGAGAGATACAGCCACACCACTGGCTGCTTTTGAGCTAAATGCTAATGATAGCAAGGCAACATGCTCACAATGGTGATGCTAATAAGCTTCTAGACACATTTGGAAAGACCTACAACCAATCAGAACAACAAAACATGTGACGTAGCGCTGAGCAACACATGCAAGATGAGGTGGTGCTTAGTCTGTTTTCAAGTGGGAATAAAAGGGCGGCCGGGTAACAAACTTTCTAAAATTACAGTCAAACAGTACACTAAAATGTGCTTCTGAAAACATTTGAGAAAGGAAACTTATTTGTAAGCCTCGTGTGTTTCGCTTGAAATGTAATGTATGACTTTTCAAATCTGGACGGTCACGCTCCTCTGTCTGTCATCACATCAAACCGAATCAAATATGGTTGTGACTGGCCTGACAAGAGCCAGGGCGGGTGGAAATCCTTCTGAACAGGTGGTGGCCAGATGGATCTGCAGAGCAAAGAAACATGAGCTTGCAGATTCGTCTTAGACAAATTCAAATTTTGGTCATATGACGGTGCTCGATGAAAAGTGACACAGAGCATCGGTGAGCATGTTTTTACCACATTTCATGACATTTCATAAAAGTCAAAGATATCAGTCTGGGTACTAAAAGATGTGAGGGGAGTGACCAACAGACCATCTCCATAGCTCACTGCTACAGTGGCTAAAGTGACACAACTTTCTGCTTTCCTCTGTTTAATACTAGCTATATACAGCACTGACCAGAAATGAAATTGCATCTCCACTATGGACAATAAAAGCCAAGGGATTGTGCTTATCCTGCACAGCTCTGCTGAGGAAGAAGAAGATAATGAAAAGAGGCCCAACACAACATCAGGTTTCAGAGATCCACTTCGACTTAACATTTTTTTTTTTGTGGTTCAAGGTTTTTGTGCTTTGTGTATATCTCCCCTGTCCAGTTTTCCAGGCTATATTGGGATGCATCTGTTTGACAGGACAAGATACTAATGAGGTTCATTCATACAAACACTCAGCAAAGACACACACACACACACACACACAGACACACACACACACACACATTTACAAGACATGTCGTGGAGTCGCTGCAGTCATGAGAGGCCGGAGAGTTATATAACTTCTAAACATACGATCCATCAGGACTCCACTTAGCTTTGGTAAACATGACACCACTGTCAACACACACACGTCAGGAGCACAGAGAACCTCTAGGCATGTTATAACCACAACAATATCTCCACAGGACAACTGTGACGTGAGCAACACTGTTTTCCTTTGTGGAAAAGTCACAGCGCAGTTGTAATTAAACGTCTAATTAGAACATCTGACGTGACTAATGCTGAGCAGGTTTTACTATCAGCATTTACGCCAGCTTTCATGCCCTTTGAGGCAGTGCCCAAAGTGTCAGACTGCCTGCATCCTCAGCCAATCCACTTCCCTCTGAAGACTGCATGGTTATCAAGTGAGCTGTCATTAAGATTCCTATCAGCTGCTGCAAAACACAACCCACTCTGCTTTCTTCAGGAGCAGCAGCAGCAGTCAGTTCCCATCCTAGACTGCTCCTGGGTGATCAGGTGTCTACTTTTTCTCCCTCATTCTTAGCAGGAGGAAGAAGAGTATTACCTGTATGGGATTTTCGGAACAATAACTTCTCCTACGTGATGTGAGTGTCTCATTGTGGTGAGGGAGACAATGCAATATAGCAGAGACAATGCCTCAGCTTCCGTGGTGTAATCTGAGCATTAGGACACACAATGCCTGACAGTTGGAGCCAGGTAACTCAAAACAACCCGGCTGGGAGTGTTACACAGCGGAGGGAGATTTATTATTTGACATGATATTAATATGGCAGCACATATTAGCCTCGGCTTACAAGACCATGTGAGAAAAAGGCAAGTTTGATTCATCCTATAGTGAAAGAAAAGCAGCGAGAAAGCCCAGATGATATTATTTACTGAGCAAACACTCAGGGACCTCAGCTGATCAGCACAGTACACAGTGTTCAGGGACACACACGCACGAACACACTGGCTGAACCTCTAGGCATCGGACTGTGGCGTGACAGCCTTACATACAAATTCACAGTCTAGCGTCAGGCTTGTTTACGGTTCAGCGTATTCTGACATGCAAACAGGCCTGACAGGCAGCAACTGAATAAACAAAGTTAAATTCACCAACTGTAGCTGTAGCTCAAAACACCTGACAGGTTGACATCAGCGTGTGTAAAGATATTTAGATGTCTCTCTGTTTTGCCCAAATTTAGCTGTTCAACTAAACTAAATTAAACAACTAAAAATTTATCAAAATAATAACCCTCAAGAGGAGAAATCTGAAATATATTACTGTAATAAATCATAAAATGATATGCCACGATATGACATCAGAGATCAAGGAAACATACTGACTCACTTCTCTGACAACACTGCAGCTACGTTGCCCCTTTGAAATTCATATTCCAAGCTGCAATAACAATTCTTGTTTGCCCATTTCAAGTTAATCAGAGTTCATATATTTTTGGAGCAGTGGGCTTATATTTTCAGGCTTAGTTTTAAATTGAGATTCAATTTACAGCTGATCAGCTTACACTGGAGGACTAGTCCTCACTTGGTATTGTCAGTTTACGAAGTTGTGGGCACTGAACGCTCCTGCAGTGCTCCTACAGCCAGCCTGAACTTCCCCAAGTCTGGGGAAGAGGGGGCAAAGAGAAACAACTCACTTCAACTATAAATCTTGTATTAAATGAGATTTCAACCAATTTAATATACTGTCTGTGGCTTGATATTTGGACTGCAGTACTGATTTTTGAAACACGCAATTGCTACCTATTGCTCCTTTAACAACCTCTTGCCATAAATATTCTCACCTTCTTTATGGAAAAAAGTGACGTAGCAATGAGGAGAGAACACCGGTGAGTGTGTATGCGTGTGTGCATGTGTGATTTAACTACCCACACAGATTTGGAGGCTATGCCTTTAGGTTGCTAAGAAACACAGAGATTAAAGGGATTAATGGTAAGTTTGCATATCGGAGTCTCCTCATCAGGAGAAAGGGAGCAAAAGAAACAAAGACTAGAGGTGAAGGGCTCCAAAGAGGGCAGAGCAACCATGAAATTGCAAACTAATGGAGAAAAGATGGAGTAGAAGAGAGAGAGCTGGAGTGCAAAGGTAGAGAGATGGATGGCAGAGGAGGGGGGGTGGATTAGAGAGTGACGGGGCAGGAGACAAGGAGATGAGTTGTGTAGGAGGACCTGTGGGCTGGCTCGAACACTAACCGATGATTTACAGAAACTGAGATAAAGGTATCAACAGAGGAGTAACAGGGAGAAAGAAAGAGGATAATGAGTGTAAGCTGGTGATGTACTGTGAGAAAGACAACTGTTTAGAGAAAGAGAAGGAGGGAGGTGGAACATTGTCTTACGAGTAGATCTTATAAAGCGAATCTGGCTGCAAGTCAATAGGGGAGACGTGAGAAAATTTCTTTCACACGTCTGAGTATCAACAAATGAAGTCCAGGATCAGATAGCGCCACGCACTTGCCCACACATGCACAAAAGAAAGATACTGTATACGACAGTCTTGCGCCATACTACAACAGTTGTCATGGTTACGGTGCTTCTCAACTACCTACAGTCGGTGTCAGTCTCCCTGGATGCTCCGCAGGGATCCAAGTGTAAGCACTTTACTCATCTGCCACTGTCTCTGTAGCACCTCAGGCTACATGCCATCACTCACACACACGGTAAATGAATAATAATCAGAGTTTGATCAAAATAAAAATAAAATAAATCACGGTTTACAGAAGAGGCAGGTGTAAGAATTACCAGAGGCACGCTGGTGTATGTGAAGGTGAGACTGCAAAGAGAGAAGAGTGTGTCAGGAGAGAGTAGAGAGAAGGAAAATAAAGAAAAACTCAAAACAAGATAAAGGGAAGGAAAAGCGGCAACTGCAATATGACAGAAAAAGACTGAACAAATAACGAGTTTATTCCCAATTTCCAGTGGGGACTGTTCTAAAATCAGTGTGTTTTTGAACAGTTTTTGGTGCATCACACTCCTGTCAACATTTTAAAAATAGATACAGTAAGATACCTTAATATGACTGATAACTTAATTACTAACGTAGTGCTTCATACTCAGGCCAACACTTCGGTTATAACAGGTTTCTTTAGAGGGATAGTTCAGATTGTTGAATGTGAGTTTGTATGAGGTGCGTCGATCAATAGCCAGCGTATTACGGACGGTAGATGGCCCCAGGCACAATCCCAGTTTGGAGAACAAGAGAACGCCACCAGCACAGAAGTTAAGCAATGTACTGCTGTGGACAGGGTCAGCAACAAAATGTATTTTAGCCACTTAAAAAGGGTGCCCCTCTGTTTCAGTGTACGCTACATTTTTAATATTTTTACCACTTTACTTTGCTGACAGACAGCCTTTTCTGATGGGACTCGGCTGCTATAAAAGCCAAATATCACGCTCTCAAAACCGACCAAACTTTATAGGTGAAATCAGTTATTTTACCTCGCAGAACACAGGAGGGGGTGATCTACTGCTGCCTCAATCTGTTTTTTGTTTTTTTTTGTGGTATTGTGTGACTTGTGTGCTGATGGCAAGGTAAAACAGTGGAAATACTCTAATTATAGCATACACTTAAAATGATATTGATTTCATTTGGATGGGCCTCTTTAAAGTGGCTATGTTTTGCTGCTAACCCTGTCGACAGCAGTACATTGCTTAGCTTGAATGCTAGTACTCCTCTCTGCTTCTCCAAACTGGGGGCCTCTTGACTGGCATCTACTGTAGCTAACACACCGACTACAGACAAGTACCTCTTACAACCCCTCTTCAAATAATCCAAACTATCACTTTAAAAAAACCTTCATAACTGCTGGCCTGAATGTAAAACACTACATTGATAACTGAGTTATGAACCATCTTACGGTATCTAAGTTCAACGTTTAAGGGTCAAGATTTTTGAAATGCTGAGAGGAACGTGATGCACCAAAAACTATTCAAAAACACACACAAAACCCACTGTGTTCTTGTATCTGTGCTGCTTACCGCTGCTCAACACTGTGACGCGTGGAGTCACATCCAGGTCCAGGGGCGTTCTGAACGGGTAGCCGGCTGCCGCACTCAGATAGCAGCTCAGCAGCAGGAGCCGCACCACAGAGGATCTAGCTCCCTGCATCTCCGACGAGGGTCTCACGGGGCACACACTCTCCAACCAGGGTGCACACACATGCAGAGGCACTCACACGTTCATGTTCACCCTGCACCCCTTCACACACACACCCACGCACTCAGACTAACACTGGCAGGCAAGCAGGCAGCCTCTTTCACCGTGCTGTAGAAGAAACCTGAAAATATAAAACACACATGCACAGAAGCAACAGTGTTAGTAGTCATGTCTTCACTAGAGGAGACATAAAATGCTTTGCGTGTGATTGTAAATGTCACCTCAAAAAGTCAGAGAAGTTGAAAAAGCTGGTAAAGTTGAGCAGCACAGTTCAAACACATTAAATAAGCTGACGTGGAGGATTTCACAAGGATGACGACAGAGATATGAAACAGACACAAAGTGCATTTGCTCAATAAAATATTGGAGGTTTTTGTAGATCAATGGTGCCCTGTGCGACCGTGCATGTTGAAAAGTCATGCAGCCTGAAGCGTGTGTGTCTAAACACACATGACTTAAAAATATCATTAACCAAACAATGGCTGTCAAACAGAGCTACGTGCCGATATCACGAGCAAACACTTGGGGATTAAACGGCGATGTGGAGCAATCCGGACCGATAAGGTGTGCGAGAGACCAGTTCAAACAGCAGACGTACCTGAGAGGAGCCAAATCCACGAGAGGAAAGATACTGGAATATGATCATCTCTCAGATGTGTGTGTGGTGTGTGTGTGTGTGTGTGTGTGTTGTGATGTGAATGCCAATGTTGTTCCAGCAGAACAAGACTCCTATTTTGGAGGAGTGAAGGGAGAGATGGTGAGAGGAGGGGAGGGAGGAGACGGTGTGTGTGTGTGTGTGTGTGTGTGTGTGTGTGTGTGTCACTATCACACACACCAACACTGACTGTGGAGCATCACTGACTTTATCCAGTTTTATTTGGAGGAATGGTGACGTCTCTTTTTCTTTTACTCTCTTTCTTCAAGTGTTCCAGTTCCAAATGTATACAGTCGCACTCTTTAGCTCTTTACCTTCACAAAGCGTGCCTCCAGCACCCTAAAGAGCTGAACATCCAGTTCCAGGGTAAAAATCAGGTAAAATTACTGACTAGAAACTAGAAACTAGAAACAATATCAGTATCAGTGTATGCTATACTTATAATATTTTGATCGCTTTACTTTGCTGTCAGATAGCCTTTTTTGATGTGACACCGCCGTTATACAAGCCAAACAGCGCTCTCTCCAAACCAAACAACCTCCATAAGCAAAATCATTCATTTTATCTCGCAGAACACGGGACTTGCTGATCAACTGCTGCCTCTGTTTGTTAGTTTGTTTTTCTTATAGTGTGATTTCTGTGTTTTAAAAGGATAATTCGGAATTACCAAAGTCGCACAATAACACAAACAACTTCTTTGATTTTAAAACTCCACCTCTGTATTTAATGCTTTCCTAGTTCCAAATGTAAACAGCCTTTATCTCTTTACTTTCACAACGCGTGCCTCCAGCACCTTAAAGAGCTTAACGTCCAGATCCAGGGAGTCTATCACACACACACAAACACGCACACATGCACACACACACTTACAAAAATCTATTTACACACACTGCATGCATGGACGCAACAGACAAAAAAAAAAAGAGCAGAAAAGTGAAGCCATTAGCACAAGTGTTTGTGACTGCACTCTTAGAGAAAGTCCCAGCAGTCCCTCAGGGCTGACACCATGACAACGGCTGGCTTGAGCGCTGCATAATGTAACGGACAAACACAGCAGCAGCATGTAGGTGTGGATAACAGAGATACTCTACTGACTGTGCTTCTAACAGTAGGTAGAAACAGCAAGGACAGGGAATCACAGCACTGTATACACTGTGATATTATAACCTTTTACTTCCCACTGTTCCACCCACGGCACTACGTAAGACTTTCATGCACTGCTAGTACTATGGAAAGTTACATAATTATAGTCCTTAGATATATGTGTATAGATTAGACTCAATTACAATTACAATTATTGTGTCTCCAATGTTTTCTTTACATTAAGGCCCATAGGGAGTGGTTTTGCCTTTTTTAGTCCATTAATAAATCAGATATACTTTAAATTATTGCTGAACGTGTTCCTAAAACAAACAAAATATGTTTTGAGGTTCATTTTCATCTTCCTCCTGTCGGTTTTAGTTAAAATCTAGGTGAGACAGGAGATATTATCACGCTGATGTATTCTTCCTTATCTTTTAATAAAGTTGCACAGTAATGCACTTGAAAGTAAATGCGAGGGCCAGCTGCCTGCGAAGTACTGAAATGATTAAACAGTTTGTTGAGTTTTCAAGAAAAAAAGATCAACATTTGCTTGTTTTGTTGCTTTTTATCATTGTTAATTAAAGTACCTTTGGGTTGTGGACTTTTGCAAGAATTTTAAAGACATCACATTGGGCTCTGACAACTTTTCATTGGTATCTTTCATTTTTGTGATATTTTAGCAGACTAAGTGATCAACAACGAACGATGCCATTGTCCATCACATGTTTTATTGTGGACATCATTCTATGCCAATCTGGTAGACATCGCCTAATCCTAGTCCCACCACTTTTTGAAATAGCCAATTTTGTTCTAATCACTTTTTAAAAACATAATTTGTTAAAATGTTCTGAGAAATAGATGACTCTGTGAGAATTGTTTACTTGCGCAATAAGAAAACATACAGTGAGTCATGATTGGATGAACGTGACTCATGAATTCTTGTGAACTCTCCCTCTCTCTGTTTGTCTAATGTTAACATCTAAAGGTACGGTTGATTTATTGTCTTTGGCTAACGTTAATGCTGGTGCTTTCTGCAGCAGACATGATATTGGAATTGTTTGTTTGACACGTTGCAGCTGTGGATGTGATGTTCGTCTGTTACTAGTGCCAGCAATGGTGTTTTGCATTTTATGCTGAGTATTTTCGTGTTTTTGACACTGTTGTAGCGTAGGCTACATCCTTTTGATGCACTGTTAAAATAATTATTTCCCAACCAGCTGAAATGATCCACTGTGACCTCTTACCAGTTCCCTCCATTACATTGCTTAAAATGGCATATGCTGAAGACTGTTTAAAAAGTGTTTTTTTCATCTGAGCCCTTATGTTCCCACCACTTTTCAGTACAAAGTGACGCCCTTGATTAAAAACAGGACTTTTCAGCAGCTGACTCTTGGAGTCTCAGATGTCAGACCTTCCGAGAATACACTGGCGAGGAAGAGTTTTAAAAAATGCCCCTGGTGGCAAATTCATTTCTTTGACAGGAAGGAAGTTGGAGATAAAAGTGAAGTCAACCAAATCTCCACAGTGATGGATTTCAGGTCTCTGCAAAGGGTTATTTCAAATGTACAGGAGTGAAATTAAACCGATGGCTAGAAATAAATCTAAATGTTTCAAAGTGCAATGTAAAACCACCTCATGGTGTTCCAGAGGTGAAGAAACAACTTCAAAACACAGTGACAAAACACAGCAAGGCTGCTTTTATGAGTTCCTGAAATATAGCCACTTGGGAAATACTATTTTTTAACTACTTTTATAGGTTTTTACAGCTCTATCCTGCTCCCAGCATGTCAAATATACTTTGAGGACACCAATTATTTCAGTCGTACACTCTCTCTCAGGATGTGCCGCCTCTCCTGAGGCCTGTCAAACACTGTAAAGGTGTGTCAATTGCCCTCCCAGCCTCGTCTAAGCTGCTCTTAAAAGGTGACAGAGGAGGTGCACTGAGGGTCTCTTTATAAGTCATTTATCTGACTCATGCACACCAAATCACTCCAATGGGCTGTCAGGGTCTAAATCCTCCTGATCAGTCAGTCTGTCAGTCAGCCACAGTGGTCCTGATATGGTCTTATAATCTCGAGAGGAGGGGGAGTCTATTCAGATAAAAATGTTTCACAGGAAAATGACAGAGAGAGAAAGGAAATGTGAAAGAGGAGAGAATGAGAGAGAGCAGTGAGCAGCAAGGAGGTAAAATACTGTCAGTAAGTCCAGCGGCGCTGCGCTAAGAGCCAGTAATTGTGACATTCCCAATTCTCTGTCATCTAAAATCCATTACTCCTGACTTGCTTTGAGAACCCCGGACCCCCTCAATGCAGAAGCTTTCAATTGTTAATTGGCCACTGAGCACACCAGTCAAAACTTTGAGAAAATGTAGAGAGAGACATGCTGAAAATAAGATGAGGCTGACCCAGAGGAAATCACGGTGACGACCTAACCTTTCTAATCTGTCTTCCTGCCAGCTCCTCAGTCCCACGGCATTCATTCACGGAAATGGATTTTATCAGGCAATTATAAAGTATCTATAAACCTGCCTGAATAGAGGAGATTGGGGCGCTGCGGTGACAGCTCCATCAACAGACAACAATTGTCCCAGAAGACTCGAAACACTCTGTTTTGGAGTTCTGTGTGTGTGTGTGTGTGTGTGTGTGTGTGTGTGTGTGTGTGTGTGTGTGTGTGGTGTGGTGGCTGCGCGCGGTGTGTGTGCGCATGTGACAAATGGTAGAAAAGATTACAGTCAAAGCCACTGAGCTGTGCTTCAACAGACTGCTTTAAAACACTCTTGTTTCACAGAGTGACAAAAAGAAGCCAGCTGAACTGAACTCTATTTGTTCTGTGGTTTTACACTTTGTACGGTCACTTTGTGAACGTTACACTGGGATCTTTGAACCGACCCTTTCACACTGGAGTTATTCTGACAATATGACAAAAGAGACAAAAACTGTCTGGTCAGTGTGTTATTGAAAAGTTGTTTGCGATCATTTGTAATTGTGCATAACACAGCCTCAGAGTTTGTTTGCATTATTTGTGAGAATTTTTCCACTCTGCAGCAGGTTTTCTCTGGGTTTAGTCCAAATGTGGCAATGGTTTAAAGTCTAGCGTCTAAAATTCATGGTTATTTTGTGTGTACAGGGAAGTTTAGACCCTCAAAAATAATGATCGATTAAAAAAAAAAAAAAAATTCAAAAGCAAGAGGCTTATAGTCAATTCAGGCATGCCTTAAAATCATCTTATTTCTATTATATAACCTGATATCGTAAATTTGGTTTGGAAAAAGGGAAAAAACTTCAGGAGGAGCAACAGAGGAGGAATCCCTCTTCCAGTACGGACAGACATGCAATAGATAAGGGCTGCAATTAGCCTAATGATTATCACATTGCTTTCATTATCATCTGTCCATCATTTCCTTGATTCATCAATTAGTTGTTTGGTCGAAATAATGTCTGTAAATGGTGAAAAATGTAATTCAGTTTTCCCAAAACCTAAGATAACGTCCTCAAGTGTTTTGTCCACAACACAAAAATATTCAGTTTCAGGGTTCAGTGTAAATGTTTGTTTTAACTTGCCCAGTCCGGCATGTGGGTCAGGAAAATCTAACTGCCCAGAGTCAATTTTACTTGCTCCATACTTTTTTTTTTTTAAATTAAGCTAGCAATTATCAAATAATAAAGACTAAAGTTAATTGTCATGTTTATCCATCAATAAAACATCAGAAAATAGTGAAAAATGTCCATCCCAGTTTCTCAAAGTCCAAGGTGATGTCTTTAAATGTCTTATTTTGTCAATCCAAAACCCAAAAATATTCAGTTGGATATGATAATAAATGGAGAAACTCAGGAAAATCCAGATTTGAGAGGCTGAAAACACCCAGTAGGGTAATTGAGTTGCTAGATTTACTGGTCCAACATAGCATTATACCTGCCCTGAGCCAGAGGGAATTCCTTATTGTTGAGCCCTGAGTTTACTGTCATAAAAGACCAGTTTGCAAAATACCTGGTGGGAAATCGGGGGTTCCCCCTTTACGTGAATTTTCGTTGTTATTCTGATTCAGCTTTTCAGAATTTAATCCAAAGTTAGTCTGTATTTTTAACTGAGTGCAACCATGATGTCGAACCAGAAAAAATCTGGTTTTCTAAACTACACAACATTTTGATTGCAGACCATTTGCAACAGCAACACTCATGGAAGAAGGTCTTTCCAGAAACAACCAGGTATTCAGTGGAAATTTACAGTAAGAGGAAACACCACAGCAATATTTTTCTATATTGATATTTCTGAATAAACGTTTTGCAATTTGAATAACGATTACTGGACATAGTACAATTCTTAGTGACTTTCTTTTTCCAAAATTTTGGTGAGACTTTCAGGGAGTCAGTCAAGGGGTCTTCTGGAAACTGTATTTCTGCACCGTGTAGAGAACCAGAGAAACCACAAAATGGTCACATTTGAAAAGCTGAAATCAGAGAATTTGGACTTTTCCTGAAAAAATGATTCAAAAGGATTAATCAGTTGTTGCAGCTCTACAACAGATATTGCATCTTATGTACAAAGAAGATAGGAATAACAATAGTAAAATTACACTACATTGACACTAAACTATCATATTAAGTAAATATAGTGCAAATAAAAAATATGGAACAGGTTTTATCATTTTTCATAAACATACAGTATGTTTGCAGTGCATATAGCCAGGAGAATAAATCCCAATGGTGTTTTCATTGATAGAAGATACCGACTTCACTCTGAGCTTCCTGTTTTCATAAAGATTTATCACGGTTTCTCCCTTTGGACTGTGCTAAATCCCAGTGAGAGGCTGCAGCAGAATATTGTGTTACTCAAAACTAAAGGATGCAACAGTAAATAAATATTCCTTTATACGGGCGCTGTTTGGTGCACAGGTCTCTTTTTCATCTCCACCAGGTATTTTGTGATCCAGCACCCATCCCATTGGGTATTGGGATCTTCTTTTTTTTTTTTATTACCTTTACACAACCAACATTTGAAATAAGGGTTGAGTTGAAAACTGGTTAACCTCCCCTTTGAAGAATTGGGTGTAATAAAAAAAAAAAAACAATACAAAGGAAACATCAAGGACACCATCTACATAACAATAACATACTTTGTGTTAAATGATCATATCTTTGCATATCTTACAAGCGTTTCCTTCCACTACATCATGAATATTTAAAGCCTTCACAGGTGGATAAGTGGGTTCACTGGGTTCCTCTAAAGGCTCGGTGATTAGATCACAGTTACAAAGACCATCAGCTTGGACAGGAGACGGCTGATTACCCCATAAAGAGATCAATCATGCTCCTAAAGCACCTTCTACATCATCAATGTGTGTTTACAGCTGATTTACTCTAATCAGGGATGTTCAGCTGGCATCTGGCCATATGTTTTCCATATGAATCACAGGCTGCAGCAGCTTTACTTTGCATGTTGGCCAGTCCGTCCACGTCCCTGATGATATCTGACAGATCACTAACGCAGCCCCAGATGAGTTATAACGCAGTAATGCAGTAAAATGAAGCAGGAAGGCACAAATAGATAATACAGTAGATTAATACAGCAATTAGCCAATTTCACACACATTTGTGATGTCAGGTGGTCATATATTGCACCTGTATGAAGTGGGTTACTGGAGAGGAGCAAATATCCATTAATGAGACATAATATCCCACATCTGGAGAGGGTGTTATACAAATACCACAAGAAAACTGTTAAGAAAAGATTTCAGGGGATTAAAAAAGAAATATATGCTATTGTTCTACAGTTACGACCGTATGGACATTGTAGAAACAGTATAATCAAGATAAAGTCACTGCTACACTAAGTTAAGGTAGTTTTTTTTGTAGGTTTAATCGAGGCAGCGGTTGTGTAATGTTTATTTATCTTACCTAAATCAGGCAGAAATTCCTCGAAGAGACGGACAGGTAAAGATAATCCAGCTGGACTTTAACCGCCTGTACACACTCTGAAACAAACAAACCCCCTCACTGACACGCAGCACTGACAGCGGCCTGACTCGACGCTCCTCTGCGCTCCTGCCTGCCGTCACAGGTGGCCGCCCTCCCGCGACGCTCACTTATTCGCCCCTTTTTCCTCCCCAACACCAACCTGTGAATCAGGTGCTCGGATCTTTTTTTTTTTCACCTTCAGTTCGTTGTTAGTTGATGATCAGACGGTTCATGGTTCGTATTCACTTGTTTTTTTTTTCGGGGTGTATCACGCGCTCCAGCCGGCGGACAGTTGCAGTTGTGAGGCAAAGTGAAAAAAGGTGCACGAGTGTAACCTGTCCTGTTCACCGCTGCAGGGTGGCGACACACTGACACCTGGCGGACACAGAGGGAATTACAGTTACGGCTATAGAATAATTTTCAGTTTATATAAAGTGCTGAAAAGAGCTATTTCAAGTACAACTACTGCTACATTGCCAAAATATTACAAGTAAATGTACTAGTGCTTGAAAAATACTCAAGTAAAAGTACAAAGTATATGTCTCAAAAACTACACATAGTATTCACAGTCACCTCCAATTAGGGTTGCAAATTTTGTGCTTTTCCCGAGCCAGTAGTTGAAAACGCAAACAATCGATTAATCATAAATTATTTCTAAGATTAAAAACCATTCTATTTTTCCAGTTGTATTCGACAAATGGCTCTGCTAAAACAATGTCAAATGAGGAGCAAATTACTGCCATGACTCTTGATTAAATATCCATGAATACATTTTTATTTGGTTAAATACTCAACGGCAATTAATCAATTAATGATTAGTCATTAACATCCTTACTCCAAATTTGTGCTGCTGCAGCATTTTGTTTTGGTTTTTCATTTGTATGTCAGTTTTCAGTGGCCAGTTTGTGATCAGATCATCTTACTGACCACTAAAATACAGATGAAAGGTTTGGATATGAATATGAATATCAATATCAATATCAATATCAATATGAATTCAGATTGTATTTGATTCTCAACTATGATTTTAACCAGTGTTGCTTTTAGTGGTGGACTGTAACTAAGTGCATTTACTCAAGCACGGTACAATTTTGTGGTACTTGTACTTTACTTGAGTATTTTCATTTTCTGCAATTTTCTACTTCTACTCCATTATTACACATTAATATTTTTACACACAAAACATGTGAAGAGTTTATAAAATATGTTTTTTGGGAAACATTTTTTATATTAACAGATGGTTTCTTTACATATTCTTTTTTCTTTTTTGTTTTATAGGCAGCATTTTCTGTATAAATATACAGTAAATGTTAAAAATATATACTACTTTTACTAAGATACATCCACCACTAGTTTGGTCTCTCCTGACAAAAGAGAGAAAAAGATTAAATCAATATGAGTCTCCAGCATTTGATGCTGCTGCTTTGTAAATCCAATCATTAGCTGTGGCTTTAATTCCTGCAATAACTAATTTGTTGGCAATTTGGGGAGCACAAATATTATCACATTTCAGTTGATATGACAAATATAGTAAACAGTTCAAAATTTGCATTTGTCAGTGGTGAAGGAAGTACTTTGATCTTCTGCTCAAGTAAACGCAGAGATACCACAATGTAGAAAACACTAAGTCTAAAATTTTACTTAAGTAAAGGTCAATTTTTACTCTCTTTTGGTCTCTTTTGGCTGTATGTTATCGTTTTTAGGGAAATCCTGCATACTATCCCCTTAAATAGTTAAGATTAAACTAAATTTATGAAAAAAGCAACAATCAACAAAACCACTTTAAGGCATCATTTATAAGGAGTTTAACACTCAAAGACTCTCAGTGTGGGTGTGGTTCAATCAGATATGACTGACAGTGTTCTGGCAACATGAGCAAACTACCACCAACTGTGATCAAATTTTGATTCAAATATTGCTTGATTTTCATTTCAGAAGTACAAGACATCACCTTTTTCCAGCTGAGTCTGTCGACTTCAAGTCATTGAGAGGACAGACAGAAACCTCTCATGTGAAAATAACCACAACTAAAGGGGTGAAAAAAAAAAGTAAAGAAAAATATTTTCCACCACATGCTCACTCTTGAATTATTAATTCAGTGCAGGTTTGAAGTGGCTAAAAACAGTGTGACAATGTGAAAATGGGCTGATCAGCTGAATGTGAAGCTCTCTATAGTGAGCCTCAGCTCATTGTTCAGCTGTCTGGCCTTCAGCTTGGCTGTTCTGGTTCAGCTGTTATAGTTAGTGATCAAAATGGTGCATTTAACAGTTTAGAGCCAGATATTTCCCTCAGGACCTGGTAGAGACCAAAACCAGAGCTAAAACAGAGAGAATATTGGACAAATATGTCTCCAAATGATTTAATATGTTGCTCTGAATCTGTTGGATGTGCAAATAAGGAACTGTTTCCTAATAAGTTCCCCATATGTCAACGCTGCGTCCACATCTTCATTTACTGCAGGGTTAAAGGTCAATATTGATTTATGTATACTGTACGTTTACAGAATACAGTGGCTATTTGAAACATTGCCTTATTTTTTCCATTTTGAGCTTCTTATAAACTCATGATGAGGAGAGCATTTGCCATCCTGTTGGGTATCTTATTTTCTCAACTTTTGATTGAAATCCATCCTCCAAGTGTTTTGAATTTTCTCAAAATACCAAAAGGCGTGTGTGAAGGAGTCACTCTGAGTGCAGCTTTATAAAGATCCCTCTGAGGAGCTGGTGTCAAACTTCTGAATTTTTCTCTACTGTAGTATCTTCTTAGTTTATACTGGATTAGACATAAACTTTCATTAATGGTCATTTTATATGTGAGCTGTAAACATTTCTTCCAATTCTCATTTGCATCTGCCATACCAAGATCTTTATGCCATGTGTATTGCAACTGTAAGTATTTGCAATACATATATATATACATATAAATATATTGTTCTTTTAATTGATAAAATGAGATTAATGAGTTATAGTTTATATTATCCATTAATTTCTGAATTCCACAGTTTATTCGCATCTCCCAATGCAGAGGACTCACATTACTCACATTCAGGCATGCAGACTAATTCCACCTGCTGTTCCTAATCTGTTTCCTCACCTCCCTCTTCCTCTCCTCCAGACCCTTGGGTTAAAATATTCTATTTTGCATTTCTATATTGGGTGAGATTCATCGTGCAGCAGATCTCATATCCCAGTGAATGTGGCTGTTATGTACACTGGAGCTCAACGCTTAATGAAGGTGCCTGGGAGGAAAGCCGGCTCCATCACTCTCCCCTGTTCCTATCTCCAGAGATCCACAAACCCAATGAAATAACATGGCCAGAGGGGCTCTACATGGGACTCAAGTCATTATTTTGCACAAGGCAAGAGTAACAACATAGATCAGACCTTTATCTGTGTGCATATACCCAGCAGGTCTTCACGCTGCTCATAAAAACACAAAGGGCTCATGCTCGTGTGCTGCAGAGATCACTGACAGCTCTGATTATGACGGGAAAAAAACAGCAGCTATCTGTCACTCCACACATGACTTTCTTCTCTCATTTATACAGAACTTTTAATCCATTATGAATGTATGTATCAATTATGAATGCATTAGTCATGTTCAGTGGGCAGCGTTAATGTTGAATTCAGCCTTTTATCTCAACTACTTATTGCATTTCAGCAGGGGATTTGTGCAGCGTCGGGGTTGTGTCTTAAACACTCAGCTGTATTAACCCTGTAAAACTCACACAGGGACACAACAGAGGAACTTCACTGGAGCTCATGGAGGGAGGGGCATCGCTGGAGCGGGTTACCATGGCAACAATGGTGTCTGAGAAAATGGTGGTGTGGTGAGCTCATATATGGACATAGAGTATGTACGTAGATATGGGATAAGATAAGATAAGATAAGATAAACTTTATTAATCCCACACCGGGGAAATTCACTCGTTACGGCAGCTCAAAGATCGAAAGCACAGGGAGAGAGAGAATCAGAGATAAATAGAAATATGTATAAAATAAGAATAAGACTAGGAAAAAATGTAAAAAATAAAAATACATACATACATACACTACATACATCTCACATATGGCAGCTCTGGTTTTTGATGGTGATGATGATGATGGTACTATAGGTGGTGATAGTGTTTCGTGATGTCAGATTTGTTTATTTTCATGCACTGATATGTTATATTCTATCAAGGTTGTTGATATGCAGTGTAAAAGCCATGTGTATTTATATTAGTGATATTTATTAATACTGGTGTTGTTGATCATGATTGATTATCATCCTCAAATTCA